>MKEJ01060191.1:0-11495 GCA_001753735.1 Embelia ribes
AATTTCTGGGACGTTACAATTTTTATCCAAAAATCTACCAAAATTCTATTTTTGAAAATATTATTAAAATTATCCTATTTTTGCAATAGAGTGCATTATTAGTCCTATTTTTATAATTTTTCCGGAGGAAAATGGTTGGCCGTGAAGAAGGGACCTATAATTTTGTTAGGAGGTTATACCTTCTATAATTTTTTTTGTTTCAAAATTTTTAATGCAAAATTTTTAGTTCTAATTTTAATGCTAACTTTTCAATGTTTTTTTTTTTAACCTAATTTCAATATCTTATAAATTTATACTTACATATACATAGCGCATACATGGACACCGACAAATGGTGAGTAGGCTTGCAAGTCTTGAATGATTGTTATACATTTATACGCACATATATTGTACATGATGTATGCATGAATGTGACCTGTTTTATTGGAAATACATATGTCATGTTGGCCAGTAGCTGTTATATTGACGGCCCAATCGCAACCAGACACTAAATGAAATCGGGGAATTTTCTCTTAAAGAGAGAAATTTTCTTTTGTAATGTACAAGACGAAATTATTGGGTGGAGCTAAAATTTTAATTAAGATGGAGCACTATTATTGTATAAAATATGTTTAAATAAAGCTATAAATCAAAGAATCTTAGTATAAAGTACATTCAAAACTTTATATTGAAAACCTTTTAAATTTTTTATAATAGACAACATCTTAAAAAAAAAAAGATAAAATTACGGGGGAAATTTCTACGAAAGTTAAAAAACATAATTTCCAACTCAAAGAGGCCAATAATGCAATATTTATTAAGAAGACTCAAAAGTAATCCCTAATACTTTCAAATCAGTAGGTCTATCGGTGAATATTTATAAAACTAAGAAGTTTTCAGTCTAATTTGAAATGAAAAAAAAAAAAGGCATGAAACAAATTGATAATACCATCCCAGGGCACTTCCACAGTGATAATCCTGCACCAAAAATTATTAATTATGAGAAAACACTGGGAACCCTATGCCTAAGTGTAGCTCCGCCCCTGCAAGATTACTACAAATTAACAATAATTTATGTATTTTGGGGTTGGCTGGACTTTGGAGTTCAAAATCTAACGTTGGTACAACGCCATTACCTTTAACCGTGCTGCAAGAAAATTTCTCTACAAATCTACCTTTAAGTATAATATTTCTTCTGCTGCTTTTTACGTAACCTTCTAAGTAAAATGAAGAAATTTTTAAACAAGTAACTTTTTCCCAATTTTAATGATAAAAGTTTATAAACTATTCAAATTACCCATTCCATTAATTACCTGTGCATTTCCCAAAATTATCCATTTACTCACAATGCAAAATTATTAATGAGAGATATTTTGGTCCAGATTTTTTATTAATTATTTTCTTAATTGGTGTTCCAAAACTTAAAAACTCAGTTAAAAAATAACAAAGAGAGTATCTTATTGGTGTTTGGTTCATTACGTCATTAGTTGTCTCAGTTAATAGTTACTCGTTTCTTAAAAGATAAACTCCTCCATCGTAAAAGATAAGATTTGGCTTTAACTTTCATTAAGAAAATTCATAAAATCCAGGGAGAGAAATGATTTTTAACACTAGTTTTCCTGAAAATCCTCATTAACTAAGAAAGATATTTTTTGAAAATATATAAATATGATATTAAATGAGTGCATTTTGGTAAAATTAATTCTTGTATTATTTCATAATAAGGAAAGTGACATATATATTGTAACTAGGGGTGTTCATAGAATCGCCCAAACCGTTCAACCCGCCCGAATCAAACCGAACCGAAAGGAAATTGAACCAAACTGATAAGTTATGGTTTAGTTTGGTTTGTAAAATTCCAAACCAAACATAAGTGGTTCGATTTTTTATTTTGGAGAAAAATCGAATAGCCAAAATTAAACCAAACAACCATATTAAAAATAAAATAAATTGATATATATGTATATATATGTGTGTGTGTGCACGCGCGCGCTGACTATAATATATATATTAAAACAAAATCCTAATTGAATTATTTCATTGTGTAATGATAGAAATATCAAGTATGAAACTTGATGGACAAGTTAAGCATATTAAAAAATAATACTCAATGTGGCTGCTTAGTGGAGATTTTTTACTATTTCTGTTAAGACTATTTTTAATATTTGCTTATTTATTATGTTCTTTTGAATTTTAATTATTTTGCACTTTGCTACTTAATATTACTCATGCATATCTTTAACTATGTTAAATTTGCTTCAGACTTTTTTTTTATGGGTATAAATGTTACCAATTTATATAGTGTCATTGTCAAAATAATTATTATTCACAATATGATTCGTTCATCTTCAAATCGATCTAATCGCCCAAACCATACCGATAAGTTTAGTTTGGTTTGGTTTCACTTTTTGATGTCATCCGATCCGAACCGAACCAAACCGAATCGCTCATTTTTAATTGGTTTGGTTTATATTTTTAGAATGAAACTGCCCAAATCGAATCGCAAATAGCCCTAATTGTAACGGATGAAGAAGTAGAGTGAGTATATCTTTTAGGGATAGAGAGAGTATTCATTTTCCTTTTTTTTGTCAATCCCAAAAATTTATAGACCTCTTTCCCTTTTTAAAATAGATGTAGAGAAAAATACACTGATATGCACTTATTTAATGTCATGTTTTTACAATGTCTCCTATTTAATGAGTATTTTAAAAAAAAAAAATTTGTGGTAAAATTAATTTTCTCTATTCGTTTTCAATGAATTTTCTTAATTTAATTTTAAATCAAAATAGACATATCTTTTATGGAAGGTGGGAATATCATTTTTCTACTAATTGTAAGGGCCAAAAAACCCACTATACTGGAAGAAAGTATTCATTCCCAAGTTTATTGTTTTAAAGGGTTTTTTGAAACTTTTCCTACAAGACTTTGTTTAAAGTTTTGAACCATACCGATTTCTCAGTGACTGCTAATTGAGAAAGAAAAGGTGTTATAATATAAAAATCACAATAATATTAAGCAAGTTTCCATTTGATTAATAAAAATATCATTTCAATCCTAGATAATCAAGTTTCTTTCAAGGCAATATTATAAAAAAAATCCTCGAAAATGACGAATAGACAAATTAAATCCGATACTTGATTAACATAAAAAATAAAAATTGTCTAATCGGAACTAAATAAACATAATACTGCGGGACTGTTAATGTGATTTGATGTGTACAAAAAATGAAATATATTCTTCTCTAACCACCCTCAATGATATGAGATAATTGGATAATTACAAATGCAACATACACGGCTATACCAATCGTTGTATAAACTCTCAGCTTCTAAAGGTATATGCGGTAAATCTTTCTAACCAAGAAAAAGGTATGCAGTTTCTTAATGTTAATGTAACTCATAGATGTGAATGGAGGGTGACCGAGTTGATAATGACCGATCACTTCACCTAGAAAGCATTTAAGTTTGAGTCCCGTTTCCCACATTATTTCTTTACGAGTGATCTGAAAATATTGTAACAAGTTCTTATATAGAGATCTCGGCAAATTTTTATTTTGTGATGGAATAATCTCTCATTTCCTAAATTATAATATAACAAAAAAATATGTAACTAATATACAAACCTAATGAAATTTAAGTGAGGATGAAGATAGATAAATTTACCTGGGAAAAAACTACAGTATTTTTTATATGATATTTTATTTTAATTTCATCTATCTAATCCGATTTATTGGAATTTATACTTGGGCGATAATGATGGAAATATGTTGTAGCTTTAATTTCCCATTTTATACAATAAAGATGGTCCAAAGTACAAATTTGAGATTTCTTTTTCCTTACAAATAATAATGAGAATAGGCTTTTTCCTGGAAATGATAATAACAAAAAGATAAAACTATGTTTGACAAACCTAATTAATTTAAGGACGCTATTTTGCTGCACCCAGAGTAGCCGCATAAGGCTGATGTGGCGGATACCAATTGGAGAACACCATTTCACCTTTTTTTTAAAGTCATTTTGGCATATAATTTTCATTTTTCTCCAAACTTGCACCGAATGGTCCAAATCTATAGTTGAATTGGCCACAATACCCACTCCGGCCCCTAGCTATCACCCCTAATCAACCTCACTTTACCATAGCTTGTACCCAGAAAAATCAATTTACTTTTGACAATATTTTATATTAATTGTTAACATTTAAATCTTCTTTAACCATCCACTTAAGATCAATTTAATTATTCTAATCACGTGAGATCCAATAACACAAATTAAATTACATTTTCCCTATTCCAGTGTTACTCGAATTAAATTATATATGCAGATATTCTAGAGTTACTCGAATTTAAATTACATTTTCCCTATTCCATTCCACATCATCAAATTATGAAGCACAAAAATCAAAAGTAGATTTAAATTACAAGGAAAGGAATGGAACTACAAAATAACACAAATTAATGGGAAGGAAAGAAAGAATAAGATAAACATATGATATACAGACCATCACACCAATAATTTCCCCTAAATTCCCAAAAAGCCCCGACAATAAAAAATTAAACCCCAAGCAAATAAATCAACCGATAATAAAAAGATACAATAAACCGTAGCAGAAACAGAGGAACTGAAAAACAGAGTGGGGGTGAAACAAAGACCTATCCACAACGATTGAGTAGTCTAGAAAAAGAGGCCGAAGGCGAGAGCGGTTAGGGAGGCAACTGCAGCAGGGACGAAGGCGGCAGCGTCGGAGGTGGGGCTGGGGGCGGGAGCTTCAGCTGCGGCGACGCCATTGAAGGCAGAGACCGCCATTAGGGCGACGGCCACGGCCGCGATGAGATTCATCTTCACTGCCTCCATTGTAATTGCTGAATGTGGTGAGAGAGAGACGGAGAGAGATAGAGAGAGAGTTTAGGGACGTAGGAATATGAGAGAGAGAGAGAGATTGAGGTGAAGCTTTTGTGTTATGGTGTTGGCGTATATAAAGGCGATAGAGGGGCCTAATTATTTATTTATTTATTTATTTTCATTATTAAAATAATGATATATATGAATACTAATATTTACATATTTTGTACCTACACTTAAATATCAAGATCATCGACGTTGGTTTACTATTTAAATATGAAAACAATCTACAAAATCTAACAATTATATATAAATTTGTATGTATTAATATATATACGTATCATTATTTTTATTATTATTCGTTTAAATACAATCATAAGTATGACTAACGGCTATACATGATTAATTGGTAAAATGGGTATATAAGTATCTTCTCTGGTGACAAGAATGAAAATTGATGCGTACCAAAAAAAAAAGAGGGGTATTGATAACATATCAAAAGTTAAATATTCTTGATTAATACAAAAAAAGAGTTAAATATTGGTGATAATTTCAAGGATACTAGGTTTATTTAGTTGCAACTTTAAAACAAATAAGACAATTTATTTTTATTTAAAAAAATAAATGTATTTAACTTATTTAGACAAAAATAACAAAAAAAACTCAACTTTTAAAGAAAACAACTTATAATATCGACTTTATAAGCTTCAACAAAATTAGCCCATAATTAAAGTTGGAATTAGGGATCCAGGATTTTCACATAAAGGGGCAAGGTTAATTTTATACCCTATAAAAGTGAAGGCAGGTCCAAAATTTTCAGATAAAACTTATAAAGAGCCTATTTCTTTTGTTCAATATATGTGGCTAATAATATTTTTCCAGAAACTTTACAATGGATAAAAAATATTCAATTCTATATATAAATCCTATAGAAATTTCAAAGATTACAATATCCTTTTCCTTTTGATCCGCCAATGAAATAAAAGTTTCCCATTACTTCTTTTTTTTAAAAAAAAAAGAATTCCACTTAGTTTCTAAGCTAAGATTTTCACTATGAAAACTTTGTTTTTTGTTCGGTAGTTCAATAAAATAACTTAACAAAGTTGAAAAATGACAATGCGTTTGGTGTGATATCTATTAGCTCTATTTGTTGTACCTTATATGTATAAATTTATACTTTTTTTTGGTGAATATAAAAAAATATACTTTTTACTAATACTTGTAAATGTTATAAGTATGTTTTGTAGGAGGTAAAATAAGTTTTGATGTTGAGTGGTGAAAAGTATTTAGTAGTATTATAAAGTTTCAAACTTGTATAATTTTTTGAAAGATGTAACAAAATACATATTATCAAAACTATACTTTTTAAGCTGAAAGCAGAGATGAATATACTTCTTCTTTTTTCATTTTTTGGTATAGCAAACACAATATTCTATTTCGATAAAAGTATAAAGCACAGCTTAACGAAACAAGCCCTGTTACTTTCAAATAAAATTATTGTTGTGTGAACAGAAGCAAAATGTGTTGCGGACATTTTGGCAAAATGTACAAAATTTATAATGAACGATGTCATTTATTTGCCAGACCCTTCTTTTGTATACGATGTACTTAAAAATGATAAGTCCGGCATTAAACATTAGAGAATGGCACTCGGCATTTTGCGTTGTAACCTTAAAAATTTTAAGCAGTGATAATATAAAGGCTTGGTTGTGTTAAAGAAAACAAAAAAAAAAAGTATTGTTGTGTGTGCCTTAAATTAGGTTACATCTTTTTTAGCCTTGCCCTGCTTAGATTTGTTCTCAATACAAGAAATTTGTTATTATTATGTAAAATAATTTTTTTGTACAGAATTAATGTATTTTGAGAATAAATTATTATAAATTGAGGATAATTTACTATAACTAATTTTAATAAAAATAAATTAAAACTATTAATAATTAATTGTTCTTGTGTTGAAAATAGTGGGGCATTTGGGTTGGATTGGTTTGGGTCAAGTTTTGAGTCATTTTGATTGTGGGTTGGTTTAGGTTTGGGTTGAAAATATTGTGGGTTAGATTTGGTTTGGTTTGAAAAATTTATTGGTTGGTTTGAGTTGATCCAATTGTCATCCCTAAGAGTGCTCATGATATAATCATATATAAAAGAATAAACTTATTAAAAGTCGATGTGAGATAATTTTAATACTCTGGTGGTTCAAATCTTCGAAAACTCAATCAATGACATAAACGGGTGGAGTCAATAATAATTTTTTAATTATAATCAAACAAACATGCATTTTTTGGCTATCGTGTGAAATTTAAAATTGCAACAATTTTATTGGTAGAATTACCTGTTGAATACCTGTTTGCAAATGAAGGGTATGCATATCCAATTATATATAAGAACTAGTGTGTTGATCTGCGCATTGCGCAATATTGTATGTTGATTTATTCTGAATTAAAATTAAATTAAATAAATAACTATGTTTTATATTATTGTAGGTGAAAAAATTTCAATCGAAATTAAAATAGATTTTGAAGTCATATATATATAGAGAGAGATATATAGATATATTGAGTAAAGGGTAAAGAATAAATTAATCACTCAACAAAAATTGTGACCCCTTAGTTTCCTTGAAATATAATGAAAAATTTATTCATCATATTTTATTCTTTTAAAATCAATTGTGTGGCAAATTTCTTACTTTTTTCCTTTTGTATTAGCAAAATATTGTTCTCAGTATATTTCGCTCTATAATCTTCTTGTTTGTTGTAATCTACAAAATGGAATATAAATAATTAATTAATGATCTGACAATAGATATTTTTCAGTATCTATACAACTTAAAGTATTGCAAAATATAATAATTAATCCAATACAACTCAAAGTTATACCAAGCGATATAGACAAGTTATAACCTGATTTTATAATATCATGAAGCTTGCCATTAAATTTCCTATGAGCTATTATTCCAACCTAAAAAAATCAAGTATCATAACAAATTGAGTTATATAAGTAACAATTCAGTTAAAAAAAATATAAAAAAGGCAAACTTATATCATATCACTCAAAAGTGATATATTTTATACATAAACATATAAACATACCTATAAATCTAGAATATTATTAGAAAAATAATTTTTTTTATATGGAAGAAAGAAAGATGAGAGAATGAATGTTGTATATAATTTTTTATAAGCGGGTAAGTTTGGAGTATAAGTGTCAACTTTATGGCTCAATAAATTCCTATATTTAATGAATTTAAGTTTCATTTTTTTTTTTGAAATATAAGTGCCTCCTTTATAGCTCTACAAATTTTCACATACAATGAATTAGCCTTTTAATTTTGCAATAAATTTTATTTATTTATAATAAAAAAAATCAATGTGTTATTTAATTAGAATGCAACTTGGCATAATTACACGCGAATATTCTATTTTTAATTTATTGTATATGATTTAATCTTATTAGTGGTTTATACGGGATCATATTTAACGATGATTATACCCGGAAGGAATTACAATGCAGAGAATATAGGTTTGTACTTGTTTATACAATTTATATACTTGATATTCTATTATTAATGAAAGTCGGTTGAAGTCCTTTTGGGCAGCAAAAGATAAGAGACATCAAACATGTATGTAACAAGACAAAAAAAATTCATGTATTGGACAAAAACTTTTGTTACAAAAGGTTCTTTTTATTCGAGTGATATCATATTTAATGATAAAATATATGTTGATAAATTTTTACTTGTAGCGACCAATTAGAACTTAACGATCTGTCTGATAGTTTTAGGATGGACATTATTCTTTGTCGCAGAAAAATTTGTTACTAGAAACAGAATATTGTGATGCAAGGAATGAAGTTGAATAAGTATAAAAGGTTTCGGCCGATACAGACAATAATTCTATCCTCACCGCTATATCGGCCTAACGACGATGGTGACGGCCGAAAGTGTTAGTTAATGGTGAAGGCCGCCGAGTTTAAAACCATGGATTAGAGGAGGCAATGTTTCTTTAATATGATGAACCATGCGTTAAATATTATATTAGTGATGAACCATACGTGAAGTTGCTGATTAATTGTCTCTTGAAATAAAACGTAAAGTGGAACGTATATTAAACTTGGCCACTAGATAACCGCAGATAACTTTTACAAAATTGTTTATTGCTAAATTTACCTTGCATTAAGGTTCAAAGTTATCTAGAATAGTAAACTAAAAGTTCTTTATACATAATAAAAATTTCATACAAAAAACAGACATTTCGTTTGGATCATTTGAAACATAGGAATACTTTTTTCCTCCCAATGGAATCAGGGACTAAATATTTATATAATTGCATTTTCTCCCACCAATACGACAATCTCCGCTACAAATTACCGATTAAGAAAATATACAAACTATATGAATCATTTTAGGGATAGTTAATTTCACACCTTTGTTAAAAATTTATCTTTTAAATATAATGCCGTCACAATTTATTTATTAAGCTTAACAATATCCATAATAAACAGAATTCATACGTATAAGAGACCATAATACATGTATATATATATGATACACACGCGTGCACACGCAAGGTACAACACCAGGATAGTGCAAAAAATTACAGGCCTTTACGGCCAGTGCCTTTGTATTTGGGTTCGTGGCCGTGATTAGCTGTGGCTTTGCCATAGTCATCAAGCCTCACTTGCAATGACCTTCCTTCGATTTTCTCAAACGCGAACGCCACTTCTTCCTCTGCAATCCCACTTATTAAATTAGTCAAAAACATCACTAATACGTACCAAACTCCACTTAATAACTTTTTTTCCAAAATAATAATATGATGAAAGTGTATTTAAACTTCAAATGTTAGTAGTAGTGTTAAAAGTTCAAACTAGACAACACCTCCAAGTTGTATATAAATTGGAAGTCACACTTAATACTTGTGACATACTCTGAGATTTGCCCTCATCTAAAACAGCTATTTCAACAAGATTTCAAAACCTAATTTCTAAACAAAGAGAAAATATGAATATTTCTTTTCCATTTTTGTTGGTCTAGTTGTTCAGACTAAAAAAATTAACTATAACCAATGTTGGAGAGAAATTTCCCTCGTTGTTTTAACTGTTTAAACACATCACCGAGGCGTATATATATTTTAATCCAAAAATATTCAATTCAAGGACTTGTGTTTTGAAGACTAGGATATGTACTGTACCAATTCCGAGACTCAAACTAATTCACATTTTTCTTAACAACATTACCGAAAAAATCAGAAAATTCGTACAAAATCATGGTGTAGAACTGTTTCGGTTAGAATTATATATGTTAATTCTCTTCCTAATCCTCTATCGTGAAAACTGTTTTATAGCTCCAATGCTTGATTAATTTTCATATTAATGCTCCTGAATTACAACGATGTAAATATTCATCCGAAAACATTTTTAACTCCAAAATATTTACAAACTTATTAACTAAACAATTTTACGGAGATGTCTTTATCGAAAATCACAGGATGAACATGACTAATGATACGCATTGCAGATGATTTTGTGCAGAAAGTGTGCAAAATATGTGTGTCACGCTCTTCCACGTTAAAATCAGATTAATGCAAAAAACATTGTTCCGTTCAAAAAAACGTACAAGATATTACCACATAAAAGACAAAAACCTCGAGGTACGGTTTGATTGTCCGAAATTAATCATTTTTCAAAAAGCATTTATAAATGTATATACAGGGGAAGCAGATACCTGAGATAGGAATGGTATTTCGTGCATAAACTATTATATAACATAATATGGTTAACGCTAACAAGCACAATCTCCACCGTCCAGCCCTAACTCCCATCTCTCTCTCTCTCTCTCTGTCTCTCTGAGGAGGAGAAAATTGTGTGAACATCCCCATTTATAACGTGGTTGAATCTGTTTTTTTTTTTTTGGGGGGGGGGGATACGTGGCACCTTACCATTGGTGCCTGGAGTTGACGTTTGCAAATTCGTGGAGTCCACGTTGTGAGGATGAATCTGGGCCGTTCAATCTAAGTCAACGACTGGTTTGCTGAAGGCTTACTTTGCCTGACATGGAAAAAGTGGAAAAGACTAATTGCAGCACGGTCCATACCTTTGGAATGAATTTAGTTGGTCCACATATACTTTCAATAACTACTAAAATGGTGGATAGGTTTTCAAAACGTGATAGATTTGGTCCTGTATTGGAAGTGAAGTCATCCTAAATGCGGAAAATCATATCAATTAATGTGTGTGCTTTCCAAAACAACTTAACCATCTAAGTTGTTTTTGCTATCGTCTTCTATGAACACGATACAGATTTTAAAATTAGAAAAATATCATAAAGGACACAAGATATCACCGTCAACAAAGTTCGGGGACCAAAACTAAGGATAAAAGTTCTTACTGATCTTTAATTTATAAGATGCTCCAAAACTAAGGATAAAAGTTCTTATTGACCTTAAATTTAGAATTATGCTCCAAAACTAAGGAGGTTTAATTGGATTAAGATTTTAAAATATTGTTTTGGCCTAAATAAGTCTTGTGGATTTGAAAAGAATATGTAGGAATGTAATGACTTATAAGATTTTAAAAGATTTTTTTTAAAGATTGTTATAATCAAGATTCTCATGTGTGGATTTTAAAGGATTTATATTATAAGACTTTATAAGATTTGAATGGATAATATGGATTTATAAGATT
>MKEJ01060193.1:0-12557 GCA_001753735.1 Embelia ribes
AGAGAGAGAGAGAGAGATTTGAAGTCGAGAAGGAAAAAAAAGTGAGACAACAGGGTTCGGAGGTGCGTGCGGACGGTGTATTTTATGGTGGCGATGGTGGCGTCGCTGGCTGTGCTATCGGCGCCGTTGGCGGTGGCGGTGGTCGACATTTTGGTCCCCACATTTTTGGTGGTGAATTTTAATTGCCTCCGCTGCTATAGCTTTAAGGAACATTTGCTTAGATATAAGTTTAAGGGTTCATTGACGGATATACCCCTCGTATCTGTTGTCAGATCCCTCATTATTATCTGTATGTTTGTTTTTCTTGCTTTAATTCTGAAATTTTTTATTGGATTATTGTTAGTTGTTATTCTTGGCATTGATTATGAATTGGTAAAGCAAAAATGCACCAACATATATTGCTATGTATTTTGTATTCAAGAAATCACTATTCACACTTGCTCATAAGATTCCTCGTTATTATCTGTAAAATCCTTTTTCCCATCCCCAGATTTGAATTGTGTATTGGGTTATTATTTTTATGATGATGATGATTATTAGTATTATTATCAGTGTTCGAGGCATTGATTATGAATTGTTCAAATTGGGGTGATTTGGAATGTGATTTTAAGGAGTTTTTGCATGGATACACTTCAAGGTCTCTTTGACAGTTATACTCCTCATTTCCGTTGTCAGACCCCTCGTTATTATCTGTAGGTTTCTTTTTTGTACCCCAAATTCTGTATTTTTTTAATGGGTTATTGTTATTTTTGTTATTCTGGGCATTGATTATGAATTGTTTTCGAATTGGGCCTTTGATACTCTTGTTTTTGTTGCCAATTAGTTTTCCTACATTGTTGTCCATGTGTTCCTTTTTATTACCCCAATCTCAAATTGTGTATTGGATTTTTATTGTTATTGTATTCTATGCCTTAATTATGAGTTGTTTGAAGCGGGGTGATTTGAAATATGATTTTAGGCTTCCTATCCTATGATATTTTCGAATTTGGGCTTTGATACAATCGGTTTTGTCATGTCAAGGGAAGGGCAGAATTTGAAAATGGGAGGGGTTTGACTTCATATTATCATTTATTTTTTCTTAATTATGCTTTGTTAAATCCACATACAACGTTTTAACTTATATGATATTTAGTGGGTTCTTTAAAATTAGGGGGAAGCTTTAGCCCCCAGTCAAACTTTAGGTGAAAACAAAGATAAAATAGATTTTAGGACTTTGAAGTTCTATTGTAGTTATGTCTTGCAATTCGGGGGTTGCTCATTTACTAGACGAGTCAATATTTGGGATATGAAATTTGGTGCTATGATTTGGGTTATTTTAATTATTCTCAACATTTATGAATTTTTGGGTGATTTGAAAAGTGTGAAGCTAAAAGTGATTTTAGGTTTCTGATTTTGTGATGTTTTACGGTTTGGGGGTGATTTTATTTTTGCATTGATTCTGAATTGTTTGATTTTGGGTGATTCAAAAAGTGAAGATAAAAGAGATTTTGGGTGTATTTTACTGGGTTTTGAAATTCTATTGTTGCTTTCTCTCTCGCAGTTTCAATTGCTAACTTTTCATTCTCATTTGAGTCTTTTCATTCTCGCGTTGATTTTTAATTAATCAAATTTAGGTGATCTCTGGAGTAAGTATAAATCTTGTGTTATGTGATTGTTAACATCATCATGTAATTACAAATAATATAATTTTTTCATTCTGGTTGCAGGAAATGAAAATTATGACATTTTATCATGTTTATGTACTTTGCTAACTTCTTTTCTTCTTATTATGAAAATTAGGTGTTTATATGATGTGCGATGGACCTGCACTATCTCATGGGCCGTATCTCGGGACAGTAGTGCTGTGTTCTTTTAGTTCAGTTATTCTACTTTCAGTTAAGGCTTGTGTTTTCACCGTTAATTCTCAAATTGAGGCTGAAGCTTCATATTCCTCTTCGAGAAAAAAGCTCCATTTGAAGAAGTCATGGGGAATGCCTGTCTTGTTTCTGTCATCTGTAGTATTTGCCCTTGGGCACATTGTAGTCGCTTTTAGAGCAAGCTGCAGAGCACGACGAAAACTCCACTTTCATCGTGTTGATCCAGAAGCTGTAAGAATCCAGTCTCTCCCTGCCCTCTTTTTCTCTTGAGAAGAAAGATTGTTCTGTGATTTCTTTAATCTGTCTTCCATGTAATAAGAAATGGACCAAATTCAGTCACCATTTTGTTCCTAGTAATATTGTTTAAATGAGGTGAATTTTACAATTATGAACAAATCATCAGTCTGCCTTGAGTTTTGCATTTCTGATTGTATTTTAAATGATTGTCTTCTCTCCATCATCTGATACTCTAACCGCGGTAGTAAATTGACAGGTGCTTTCTGGCAAAATAATATTCTCTGGTTTTCAGAAGGTTCCACGATCTCCCACTCCCTCTGCAAGCAAAACACCAAAGAGTGATAGCGCAATGAGGCATAAACATGGTGAGTTGGCTCATGATGATGGAGAACTTCCGGTTAAGCTCCTTGCTGATGTGGACAGCTTATTCATCACTTGCCAAGGGCTTACAGTCCACTACAAGCTTAGCATGCCTGGTTCACCCCCTCACTCCTTGTCATTATCAACCTTTTTCGACATACCAAAACTGAATGATGGACCAAAAACGCAGTATCACATCAGGAGGAGCTATAGCAATCAATTTTATACCTGGTCTCTGTATGATCCACTAATAGATCGTTCCACAACTTCTGTATTATCTGAGGAAGTATCTGTTTTGAGTCTGGATGATTTTGGCGAATCTAGTCCACTGAGTTCTCCAACAGTAGTGCAAGATTTGGAAGAAAATTCTCAGATTGGTATAGTTTTAGTGCATGGATTCGGTGGAGGGGTCTTCTCATGGAGGCATGTGATGGGTGTACTTTCTCGGCAGGTTGGTTGTGCAGTTGCTGCTTTCGACCGGCCTGGTTGGGGATTGACATCAAGACCACGCCGAAAAGATTGGGAGGACATTCAACTACCTAATCCTTACAGTTTTGAAAGCCAGGTATTGTTTTAGGTTTTGGATACATTTTTTATTGTAAATTTAATTAAAAGGAAGAACTGAGAGAAAATGAATAATGATCACAATCAGTGGGTTGGTGAGTGTAGGTTTTGGTAATTTCCACATTGATGGGGATCAGTATGGCCATTTTTCTCATTCATGTGGGCAAACTGTACTCTTATAATGTTAAGGGATGTGCACGGTTTTCTCCTTGGAGAAATATGGAACATGAGTGTTGTAGAGTATGCCACATGGGAGAGCATCAAAACTAAGAAAGAAGTTGTTATTTGTTTTTGGGTTAGTTTAGTTTTGATAGATTTGCATTGGTGTTTCCAGGTTGACCTGCTTCTATCATTCTGTGTGGAGATGGGATTTTCTTCAGTTATACTTGTTGGTCACGATGATGGAGGCCTTCTTGCTTTAAAGGCTGCACAGAGGGTTCAGGCATCAATGGATTCTGCCAATGTGAGTATTGCCTACTTTGAATAAGTTTGGTATTGTCTGCTATGTTGAGGATGATTTGTTTCTTGAGAACAAATAATGTATGCATCACAGAAATGTTGTATATGATTCAAGAACTATGTTTCATTGAAGGCTTATGGAGAAGGAACCGTTTTTTATTATTTCAAGGCATTTACTTGAAACACTTTTTTGTTGGAAATTCCCCTCCTTGCTATTAGAGCTATCCAAGTGTACCAAAAAGACTTGATATAAGTTGATTACTGTTGTGTATCTTGTTTAGAAGAATATTTTTCTCTAATGTGTTGATCTCATTTTTCCACATGTAGGTTCAAATTAAGGGACTGGTATTACTAGGCACATGCTTGTCAAGGGAAGTGGTTACTGGCTTTGCGAGAATACTCTTGCGTACTTCCCTCGGAAAGAAACACTTAGTACGTCCTTTACTGCGGACAGAAATTACCCAAGTGGTTAATCGGCGTGCATGGTATGATGGTACCAAGTTATCAACGGAAGTCTTAAGAGTTTACAAGGTACGTCCTCTGATCACTTAAATCCTGCAGAAGTCTAGTCAATACAATTTTACAAAAAAAAAATTAAAATATCATTTTGTGTATTTTGTTTTTACGTGTTTTGGATTTGTTTGTGCTAGTTTGTGGAGGGGTTTTCATTATGTTTTAGCTGTTCTATTCATATTTGATATTGGAACCTACAAACAGGAAAACATATTTTGTACCTTTTGTTTTCAAATTGTGTTTTTGCAAATGGAAACATGGGCAGATAATGCTGCTAGTCCTTTTGACCAAAAATCCAAGGCTTTGGAAGCAGTGGAAATCGTACACATTTAGAACCAAACCGCCCATAACAGATTTACATGCTAAAATAAATTAAATAAAAAAAAAATTCCCCATTAAATATGCATATCTTTTTACAACCTTAACTAGTTCTCAAGAAGTCCAATCGAAGTGATTTGCTTTTCTTTTAGCCTCTGGTATCATTTTTGGAGCAAGAATGCTGTCATTCCCAATGCTTGCTACATTCTTTCTTGGTATTGGTGGTTATGTGGATTCAAGGAAGATGCATAGAGAAGTATGTCATGGAGTAATATTTCAGATGAAATTGTTGTTCTTATCCAGACTGAGAAATAATGTGTTTGCGAGGATGTCCGGTTGGTAGAGGTCAGGTTTAGGTTTTAGCTTTGCCTGCTTGGCTTGAAGGAGGACTGCCTTCAAGAGCTTGAAATTAGGTTTAGATAGTTTGGGTGGCAGTTTCCTCCCCTTGAAGTAAATAAGATTGATGGAAAAACAAGTGACCCTTTGATCCTTTAAAATGGATCCCATGCTTTTCCACTAGGACTCGAAAATTGTTTACCTGTTTTGTTGTGGTTTTGGTTTCTTTTTCTTTTTGGCTACATTTTTCCTTTTGTTCTCTTTGCCTTGATAATATGTGGTAGGCTGAAATAACAAACTGTGCTGAGAACTGACAATTTTACGTATTGGATTGTAATTCAGCTTCTTGTATGAAGTCCTTTTATAGATTTAGATGTAATGTAAAAATTGTGTTAATTACGATTTTAACTGGGTGATCTCTTATATGTCACATCACTCTTTTCCTATTTGGAAGCCAATAGTGGATACAGTTTATACGGATTGGGTAGAACGTACTAATATGTCTAAAACTGCAACAAGACATTAGCTGTTTCCCTAATTTGATGCTCTTCTGTGGTACCAGGCTCCGTTCTGTGTTGGGGGTTGGGATGATGCTATTCGTGAGATAGGAAAACTATCTTTTGAGACTGTACATACTCCACAAAATGCGACCATGCTGCTGCAATCCATCAAGGATTTGCCGGTTTTGGTTATTGCAGGTGCCGAAGATGCTCTTGTACCCCTAAAATCTGCCCAAGTTATGGCTTCAAACCTTGTAAATTCTGTAAGTTCTCAGTGCTACCTATTCATTCTGCAGTTTATCATGAAATTGAAAATTAAAAGGGGGATTATTGGAAGAATATCAAAAGACAATGATGGCATAGATCGATTGGATTTAATCTCAAAATCAATGAAAAGTAGAACTTGAAACCAAAATTTTGGGAACATTACAAAGACGTCTTCGTATCCCAATTCCTAACAGTTACTGGCTGAGATGTAATGTAACTGATTTGGATTCTGTTTTATGAATTATGGTCAACTCTAAATGTCAAAAAGCATCACCATACCTGCTAGTTAGTGTAGATATATGCTCAACACTTCTAGGTGAAAGTGAAAGTAGAATTGCAAATGGGGATTGTCAATAAGTTCATAAAATTATGGAATTTTTGTTTACCCTAGTAGGTAATCATGTGCAACGCTCGTGATGTACATATATTTTTTTTTCACATTTTTATATTCAGTTTGGATATTAATCAAATAATGAATCATATTTGTTACCTGGTAATTATAAAAAATATAAAAAAAAAAGGCAAAAGACTACAAGGTCCACGCCCTACGAAGCTCAAATCTATTGAAATTTGTTCTAATGGTCAAAATATATTTTCAACTATCTTTAGAATAACTTTTACATAAAAAAAAATTCAAAATAAAAAAGATAATTATGCATCGTACAATAAAGATAAAATTTATTCTCTGTTGCATAAAATTCTTTCCTTTCATATTTCTTTTAAGGATAATTTCTAAGCACATAATTTCAATTTAATAAGTTGAATTAGCATTCACATTTGAATTATATTTTTCCTTTTGTTTCTATAAATAAAAAGAATTAAGAAAATAAATTAAGTTAGTATATAAATATGAAAAGTTGATTCCTAGTCAGTTGAATGCCAACACCAAATGTAAATTTGATTTAATGTCATTATAATACCAAGATGCTTACACACCAAATCTTAGACTTACGTAAGTAAAGATGAGAATATATTTTAAGCATTACAAAATTCAATTTTTATTGTCTCTTAATAGTTTAAACATAAAATAAATTACTTACAAAAGATATACAAAATATGAAATCTACTCATCTAATTACAAAATATATATAGGGATAAAGTAAAAAAGAAATATGTATTATGACGTAAAAGATGAAAAAAAACCCCTCTATCTACTTGTGCTAGCTTGAATTGAAAACCAAACCATAAAAACAAAATCCAACATGTTGACAAAGGTCACACTTTGTAGCGTTTAATGTATTAAATTTATTTCATAATGATCGTTAGATTAACTTCCACCACAACTTCAATGCTCTATTAACTCACAATTGAGCCTTAAGAAAACTTGTAACTTACCAATAATATAACATACAATTAACAAATACATGAAACCATTACAAATATATATAAAACTACCACCCTTATTCTCATAAAAATTATATACATATACAATAAAAGTATACATATTTGATAATAATTGGAGGTTACCATTTGTCTTGTTCAAATATTAAACATATTAATTGTGATGATATGGGTTTGAAAAAACTAAAAACTTGTGTATAAGTTAGTACAGTAACTATGAAAAAAGTGAGGTTCTCGTAGTGAATAATTAGGTTTTTAGAGAGAGATTAATGACGAAAAAAAAAGTAACCAAACTCCTATTATTAATTTTTTTAAAATTTTAAAATACCAGTATATGCTTGTTGAAAAAATACAAACTTCATAATGGGACTGTTACTCTAAGACCATAGAGGGATTCTTTTGTCGTAAAGTTTGTCGGGAATTAAAGGTAGTACGCAATTCCTTTTTATAAAGTACTATAAATTTAGGTGTAATTTTATAGAATTGAAAGGGGTAATTTCGGTATTGAAATTCCATAAAATTCTTTTTTTAGAGAATGGAGATTTTATTGAAATTAATAAGTGTCACAATTCTAAGGCGCTACTTGTTGTAAAAACTACGCTGAGGCTCCACTTTTAGTTTATTGTATATGATAAGCTATTTAAAAAATATAATCATAATTAATTATAGAAAAATATAAAATTATGTCTAATATGCATCTTGTGGAGTTGTCTCAGTGTCAATATTGAATTCTAATAACTTTTTTTTTATGAATTTGTGGTAGCCTAATCTCTATAATTAATATTTATTTACTCATGCAAGTTCATATATAGACCACATATATATGCCATATATATAGGCTATTCATCTTTATTTGACAAATATTTTGGACTTAAAAAAAAATGTAAATATTAAATTATAATATTTTGTTAGTGGAGTACATATATAATGCCTTAATGACCTTCAATTTAACAAATTTCTTATTTATCTCTTTTTTTTTAGTATTTAAATAGGTGAAAAGTTAATCTAATTTTATTTCTTATGAATGACATTTTAGGTGTAATGAAAAAGGAAGAACTTTGGCTTTCTTCACATTTTTATAGTTAGTGGTTAGATGAGATAGATAATAGATCCACATACCATTTTATCATAGATTTTTTTATGGAACTGCATTTAACTTTAGCAAATTAAAAGTATTAACCTTGAAGTGTTTACTGATTTGCAGAAACTAGTTTCAATATCTGGGTGTGGCCATCTTCCACATGAGGAATGCCCCAAAGCACTCCTTGCAGCTATATCACCTTTCATTGTCAGAATCTTAACAAGATCAGACAGACAAGACTATTGAATTATTCTTAATATATAAAAAAGTTGGTTCTACTTATTTTTGCAGTTTTGTATTTTTTGTCTCTCTTATTTCAGCCCAAAAAAGGAGAGGCCAATCTCCATCTCTCCTTACAGGCTTTTTTGACTCGATAGGTCGGTTAAGCGTAGCCCGTATTCTCTGGGTTTTTTTTTAATCTGCTTATGTTGTTTCTGTTCTCGTTGCAAATCTAAAGAATGTCTGCACAAGCGGTGATGTTTTTCCACTTTTAAGGGAGAATGGGAATAACACGCATTCGTATATACCAAAATTACTTTGAAGTTAAGATTCGACAGACCAAAGCGGCCATTTGGAATTGATTTGAGTTTACAGTGGCCAACTCTTAATTTTCAGATTGTGTTTGCATAGATGAATTCAAAATAATGATGATTTGTGCTGGTTTAAGCAGGTTTTATATCGAACTTTATTTTCTTCCACTAACGGTGGGGAGTATTTTTACGGTAACACAGGCTGGATGAATGACAAATGTGCATTGATCTTTCGCAAGTATTTATGGACACATTATGTGGTCAAGCTTGTCATCGTAATTGAACTCTGCACCAACAATGCATAGATATTTTATCTTTTTGAATTTAGTTCCCCTCAGACCGATGATGTAGAGTTTTTTTATAAACCAGTGGAACTTAGGATGAATTACACATTAGAATATGTAGTGGTTTTTATGCAGATGCATCCAAGTCTGTTCATATCAAAACAAGTTAGTAATAATTTACACTTTGCCCCCATTAGCATTCAAAATATTTTAGAATACTGACTTGAAGTTACTCTTCCTCTCGAGTCACAGTACAAGTTTAATTATGTTTGGAAAGGCCATAATAATCCTCACTTTATTGCCTTACACTACACATATTGAAACTAATCATTCGAAAAATTAGCGAAAAACCATCATATTTTTTAGGCAAAAGTATTTTGTTATACCATCATATGTAATTATACAATCTATTTTTTATTTTAAAAAATTAAAAAGTGGTTCTAGTAAAAAAGTATTTTGGTAATTGATGGAGATTTTATACACAAGGGTATGTGGAATTTTCCGACATACTTCTATTCAAAAATTGATACGTGGAAAAGAGAAAATTAATGTTAACATGTAAAAATCAAAATTAATAATTTCTCTCCTCATTGTCAAATCCTGGATTATTTGGTAATTATATGGTCATTTATGGCCTCAACACTTTCACTTTGCCCTCTAAAAATTTGATGGTACAGTGCAATGAACAAATAAATCTCAAGGAGGATAATGCAATATAAAAAACCTTAGAGGTATTATGAAATTATGAGAAATCTCATGGAGCAAAATTTAATTTATTCAACAAAAAAAAGGAAAATTGCATCGACCATTCAAGGAAATTTCCTTCATGACGTGGACATGAATTTCAAACGTACGAGGGTGAAAGTGCTTATCTTGGTTGTATTTCCCATTCAAGAATAATATCACTTTTCAAGTTTTTATTATTTGTAAAGATGTTGAATCCTTTGAGGGACAAGGTAGTGGGTGACATTAAAAGTAGATAGATGAATGATGAGTGATTTTATACTTATTAAATCAGAGTTCTAAAAGTGATTAGTTCCAAAAAGTATCAAAACTAGAGATTTAAGAAGTTTTCAAAAAAATAAACCACATCAAAACTAGAGATTCAAGCCATAGTAGGTTCTAATAACCTGTATTTACGTGTTTCATATTCGTTGGCATCACTATAGTCATCTCTTTTATAAGAAGGATGAAAAATCAAAGCCAACCCAATTATCGGATACGAGTAAATTATTTTTTACGAACGTAAACTATTTAAAATAAAATGTAGTTCTATAGATATGTTACATGTACTCACTTTTCCGAGCATGTCTTTATTATTCATCTTTCCAAAATTTAGAAATTGCACAAGTTTCATACAGGAACTAAGAAATGCTACTATTCATAATAAGCAGTAACATACTATTACTCACCCTATCACTATTAGATGAAGTGAAGGTATCCAATTTATCTTATCCAACGATAATGAGGTGAAAAACAAAAATATTATAGCTCAACTTCGTTTCGACATACCATAGGCCTTGTTATTGCATTGATAGACCCAAACCTAATGGTAATAAAGTGAGTAATAGAGTGATGGAGATTTTATACGTACAAGTATGTAGTTTTATAGCTATGTTGTATATACTTACTTTTCCGAGCATATGTGTTTATTATTCATCTTTCTAAAATTTAGAAATTGCACAAGTTTCATTAGGGACAAAAATATGAGCAGTATTATACTACTACTCACTTCATCAACGTTAGATGAGTCGAAGATATCTAATTTATATCTTCTAATGGTAATAAAGTGAGTAATAAAAATGCTACTGCTTGTCATAAGCCTTGTTATTGCATTGATAGACCTAAACCTATACAATTGATATGATTTTTTTTATAATAATAATATATATAAATTAACTCCTAGGAGCATTCCCAGTGGTCATTCTAAAATAATTTATCTCCATTTGATTTCTCTTTTTCTCGAATGAGAAAAATGTCCAGATTTTTTATTTTTAATTCCAAAATTTTTTTAGAAATATTATAATAAAATTTTCAATAGATAAATTATCTATTCAAAATTTATCTATTAAAAAAATAATATTTTTAGCAAATATTTGAAATATTAGTAATAATTAAGAAAAATAAATTTTAATATTTTTTATATTATATAATTATTTTAGTAATTTTAATATTTTTTTAAAAAGATTAATATTGGTAATTTCTAAAATATGAATATCAAATAAGATAAATAAAATTTCAAAAAGTAAAATATAAAATTAAATGAGAAATATAATATTGACATTAAATGTGGAAAAGAATAAATGGGTCCCACCTTATTTATTACTCTTGACTGTTCATTATCCAAAACAGAATTGTTTCTTTTTTCTCTTTTTGTACAAAAAATAGAATTGTTTTTACATACAGAGAAAACTTTCACCGTAGTTCAGATTCTATTAACTTTATTTGCTCATTGACCAATTTCCACGATACGAGTGGATATTTTGTAATTACAAATGTATATGGTTAGTTCTAAATAAGATTTAATTAAAAATATGCTAAGAAGAGATGCAAATTTCTTTCTTAATTCTAAATTATAATTCAAATATTCTATATTTTAATATGAATTTCTTTGTATATGTGTTCGGTATTACATAATGTAGTATTTTGACTTCTAGATTATTTCCAAGACGTTCATCATTATCTATTTTTCAATGTAACTTAAATTTTTTCTTAAGTTACAGTAGAAGTTTGATTTAACCGTATAAAAGCTATATTACTTCTCAATTTCTTACGTTAATTTTTTCCATTCAAAAGCTAATGATTGGGCAAATTTAGAAAAAGCTCTCATGTTTTAAGAAAAATATTATATATATATATATATATATATAATTATATAATATACTTTTAAGAATCATATACTTTAAAGAAATTAATAACTAATCATTGGTTACAGTGGAAGGCATTTTGATTATTTTATGACATTGAAGTTGATTTTCACCTTACCCATAACACTTTGGAGATAAAAAGCAATAAACTTGCAAATGTACACTAGAAATAGATTAATTTTATTAACCTCTGAAGTATTTATTAGATTGATAAAAAAACCTCATCGAGCAAAGTGTAATTTAACCGAGAGAGACTAACTCCGTATACGGGACAATCTCTACCCATCTAGTCTATTTCGTTTATTTTTAAATATGCTATTAAGATTAAAATAATAATTTTTGATAAATTTTATTTAAGAAATTTAGATAAATTTGAATCGTTAATTTTAAAATAAATTATTTAAATAAACAATCACGACTGCCCATTAACCGCCGGGCAGCTCCCTAATCCTAATTTAACCAATATTTTAAAGTTAAAAATAGTGTTTGATGAGATAGAAGAAAGTGACAAGACAAAAGGGTCCCCTTATTATTAATTGCTCTATTATCCAAAATAGAATAATTTCAGCTTTAGCATTGCCGATAGGTTATAGACTTTAATTCCTTAATTGGCTAAATTCATCGATATTCTAAGGCGACTGCTCCCCACGCGCCAAATAAAAACAAGAATCGCACCTGCCTGCTGTTCGCATGTCAGCAACCATCAGCGCATTGTTCCAATGGCGTACGGTAGCGCACGTTAGCCGGCACGGGTATCCTCTACCCACATTTTTCATCCCGGAGGGCTGCTCATGGCACCGCGCATTCCGTTCAAGAAAGCGCATTTTAGCATGAACCACTCTCTCGTGTGGGCGTGCGCTCGCGCGCACACATATATAACTGCCATTTCCATTTACCTCTCCCAGCACATTTCTCCAAAATAGAACGCACACAGGGCAAGTTAGCCAGCACCCATAACCCCCACCTACTTCCCAGTCCGGCATATCCTGTTAGACATGCGCATTTTAGCATGAGCACGGAACAGTAATATAAATATATATATAT
>MKEJ01060194.1:0-11168 GCA_001753735.1 Embelia ribes
AATTTACTTGATTATATTGGTGTTTGGATCATCGTATGGTTGGTTTCTAGTATGATATTGGTTTATGTGGTTATGGTTTGTTGTCGTTGTTTCATATCTCATACCCTCGGGTCCCGGGTGCTTGAAGCGCGGGGGCGTGACACATTTAATGCTTTCACTACATTTATCAAAGATTTTTCTAATTTTTTTATTTTATTAACAACTATTACTACTACCACTTTTTATATTTCCAATAATGGTATGTTAGTTAAAGAAATAAATATTTAATATTTTCACTGCATTTATCAAAGATTTTTCTAATTTGTATAAAAAATTAAATGGGTATATTATTTTGGGACGGGGGAGTATGTAGACTAATGTAGTTTCATGACATATTATTATAAATTTAGGATAAATTATTATATTTATTTTTAATTTAAAATAATTACAGTAAATATTTTTTTAATTTAAAATAATTTATACTTAAAATATAGTAATTCCGCACAAAATACAGTTTTATAAAATATTTTCCTATATTGAGTTGATTACCCTTTATGTAACCTCACCATCTACAGATAAAATACATTTAGTCATTTCTCAAGGATTAGGCATTTTAAAAAAATGCTAGTTATATAAAATACGAAGGTTGATAAAAAGATGAGTAAAAGAGTTTTTTTTTTTTTTTAAAAAAAAAATACAAGATGGTGTGGGTCCTTGGGGAACCGTATCCGGTACGGTCATCCTCACCGACAACACGTGGCAAGGTATGAGTGGCTGAGCGCAAGAAAGAAGTCTCGGTTGCTTTGAACGCCGAACTTAGGGTTTTGACTCTGTAGTAATAATTAATGACTTTGCTTATCTCAGTGATTTGACTAAATCACCCCTTGGAATTTTGTGCAATCCAATGATTTATCATTTGCTTATCTGGCTTATTCTTATGGTTTATTCCCTCCATTAATTTGTTAGTTATGTTTTATCAAAATAAAAGAAATTCTAAATAATTGATACGTTAACAATTTTTTTATAAAAAAAATTATCCACATTTTCACTTTCATAAATTGCATTTTTAGTTCTCAAATTTACCCACTAAGACACTTTTTTTATATCCCCCAAAAATGGAGACATTTTAGTATATCTTGTTTTACTAATTATTTTCTTAATTAGTGGGCCAAAATCTAAAATGCCACTTAAAAAAGAATGAAAAGTGTAAATGTTTGCTAGGTTGCATACACCTTATAAGTTAGTAGAAAAAGACGAACTCATTCAGGTTAAAAATTTTAATTTTTTCAGACAAAAAATCAAATAAAGACCAAACCTCCAAATGTAATCTGGCTCTTAAACAAAAAGCTAAAAAAATTTGAGCTTAAAGCTGCAAATAAACAATCCTTAATGGATAACACCATGGAAACGAGAAAATATTAATGGTACATGTAAGAAAAATTCTGAAAAATCGCAATGTAATTATTTATATATTGATCTAGTCCTTGATTAAGATGAACGTATATGATCAAGGAGAATTGTTTTACATACTATATTCATCCGCACAACAATTTTCCAATGACATGGCCGTTGCCAATTGAAGTTTTTCCAAGTTAAAAAGTCTTTAATATAGCTACAATGTATAAACACCAACAATATTGCCAATGTGGTTTTAATGTTTGAAATTATGAGGATTAAAGATTAGGATCACTAAATTCATTCAACTCAATTGCTGTTTTCTTAATCAATAACATGACTACAAAACAATATCTCAAGTGCTGATCAAAATGAGCTTATAAATTTATTTCATTTTTTTGTCAAAAATGTACTTCTCGTTAGTTTATACAAATGTTATTACTATCCAATGTATTGACTTCATATTATTTGGTAGCACTTTACCATCATCCCCTTGTAAATTATGGTATACATACGCTACTTTCATTTTTGTATTCTAGTTTTTTTTCATGGAAAATACTAGAATACAAGAAAGTGGTATTCTTGTTTCGATACATGAATACCATAACATTTGTATTTTTTGAAGCAACTTAATTTACGGCCTATATATATGTAATCCCATAAAAATAAAAATAAAAGTGGCCCCCCATAGTAATATTGGAAACAAGAAAAATATTAAAGTGGAATAAATAGACAAAATGTCGAAAAATTAACAAAATTCTCTTCATAAGTGTGTATGTATATATGTGTGTGTGTGTTCCCCCTCGTATATATGTATGCAAACTTAGGTGAGTGATCTTTAAGAAGATGGATCTTAGAGTGAAAGCATGTTTCGTTGTGACATAAAATATAGTAGTGACACCCATCTTTTCAGCCAGTTGAGGCTTGCAAGTTTTGTTTATATTTTGATTATTTAATTAATCAAAACACTCTTGATAAAGACTTGTGATGGATGGATGTGAGTATTCATTGTATGTACACTTTACCGCATTTTTATGTTAGTAAAAGTTTCTAATGCACTACTGCATCAGCATGTGTATATTGGAAGTCCTATCTATATAAAAAATAAAAAATAAAAAATAAAAAATAAAAAATAAATTCTTACAAAATATAAAAATTATTGTATTTTAAAAATAAAATATTGTAAATTCAGGACAACATATCATTATAATTTTTTATTTATTTTAATTAAAATTAGTTATAGTAAATTATCTTCATTTCATAATAGTTATATTCTTAAAATACAGTATTTCATACAAAAATTCTTTGTATATTACAAGAGAAAAAATTCTTTTAACGAGAGCTAATCCGTTTATATCATGCATAATATTATGTATACAATTGGTCTAATTTACACTAAAAAAAATTTAAATTAAAAAAAATAAAAATTATAATAATGATGATGATGACGATGATGATAATAATAATAATAATAATAATAATAATAATAATAATAATAATAATAATAATTAGTCTTATTCAATTTCAGCTTTGTATTTAATTTGATTTTTGTATAGCCACGGCATTCAATATATGACAAATGTGTATACATCGTGATCGGACAATTATAAATAGACACTTATAATGCATCAAAAGTCGATAATGAAGAAAATTTGATGGTGGTTAGAAAATACACTTATATATATATACACACACACATGTAATGCATCAAAAGCCAATAATGAAGAAAATTTGATGCTGGTTAGAAAATACACTTTTATATATATATATATATAAAGTAATGACATATATGCAAACTAATTATATAAGAAAAATTATACCAACTTGATTTACATGGGTAGGCCTAAAATATAAGTGCACATGAGAGCTTGACATTCATGTTTGACCAACTTATTTGTCTTTCAACTTCTAATTAGTGTTTACATGACTTCGCTCATTTTCCCATCTTAGTCCTAATTATAAGACCGAATAATGATTGTTGAATTAAAGCACCTAAGTTTTGCCCTGATTATTCACATGCTTAATTAGTTGCTTACTCCCCCTGCCCCTGTTTGATAGTATACATTTCTATTTTTGTTTGTCGTAAATTATAGTTCACTTTTCTATAAAGTAACATTTTACTTAATTACATGCCCCTATTTAATGCATATTTTATTATTACTAATTACAATTTCTTGTATTCTCGATAAGGGCACAATAATAAAATATATGATCCAATTAATGTTTTGACTGCATTATCAAAAAAAAATCTTAAACGATATGAAAAGTCAAACGGCTCTATCAATTAGGATTGAATTTAAACTCTTAATGAATGACCAGGAGAAAAGTACCTTAGAAAAAAAAAAATTAAAAAAGCATGGCATTAAAAACTATTTTAATATTAACAATTTGAAGAAAAAATTTCTTCCTGAAAATGAACTTTCCTCTTCGCCACAACCAAACAATTGATGGGCAACCTTTTCATTCCGTTTTTAATAGTTTTATTATTTATTTTGTAGACCCTCCAGCACACATTATCCTTCCCTTTATCTTCCTCCGTTATCAATTTTCAGCTTAAATTTGAAAAAAATTGCTCACCTAAAAATTGCTATAAAAAATGATTACATCGTAGGACTCACACTAAGGGCTTATTTGGATTTTGGATCCAATGTTGGATTTTGTCATTTTATTTTTTAAATTAAATTTATTTATTCTTTTAGCAAAATTAAATTAAAAAATTTAAATTAGATATATCTAATTTTTTTAATTAAAAATAAATTGATTTATTTGATTAAAAATCGCTAATTACTTTGAAGGCGGTGACACTGTGCCATCCAACTAAAAATATCTTTTGGAGCGTCCTCCAACTAATAAAATATATATAACCCAAATAAGGAAAAGAAAATCACAATATTTTTCTTGGAGATGAATGGCTTCAATAGATATACAATGAATAATCATTTCACTAGTTACATCATGCAATGTTAGAAGTTAGAATTTACATAATCCAAATTAATTTGTTCCCCATAATTCATTCTAAAAATTGATAAATACTACGAATCTTGACAGGCAACTTGGAAAATTATACGGTTGAGAGCTAAGCAAAATGCACAAGATTATTCAATTCTCAAATTGCAGCATATGGTGATAGACCTTTCTTTATGCCTCCCTTTTACACAAATAATGGTCACTGTCAATTTACCAACATCCACAAATATAATGTTATTTTTTATTTTGGAAATCTTATTGTAATATTAAATGAATTATCACTATTGTCCTAAACTAACAGAGTGAATAAAGTTTCCCGCAACTCTATAATTAGAGGGGGATCCAAGCGGAATCGAACCACTATCCTCCCAATCACAAAATTCGATTTCGGGCGCTCTTGCCAATTTGAGCTTATGGATCCAGAATTTTCTTTCAATAATTATACATTATAATTATTATAGCCAAAGAGTGAAAAATAGAGGTTAAAATATCCTTTTCAATATAGGTGCACAGCTGAAAAACTATGATCATTCTAACCAGTATATGAGCCAACACACAACACCACCAATCCACCTCTTTCAGCAAGAGTGTAAAAATTGTAACTTGAAAGACAAAACAAAAAGAAATTCAAATACCCATCACTTTCAAGTCCCATTCGATAACATTATACGATTTCATACAGAGATTTAAGCCACTCATTTTATAAAATAAAATATTTCTCTAGCGAATCTCATTCCCGAAAGCCTCAAACCACGTTCGAGGGTAATTTATTTACTCCCAAAAAGAACATTTTAAAGAAGAAACATTGAAATTCTAATAAAGGTCGTATTGCAGTCGTATCATCAGACTCTGTTAAGGCAATGTTAAGGCAATGTTTAACTCGAACATCACGTCCTTTGCATTAACTGTAAGCTATTAGTGGAAAACTGAGTTTTGAAACACAGACAATTTCTTTCATAGTTTTTACATGTAACAAATATTTCTATTGAAACAAACAGTGAATCGCTGCCACAAAGGCTCAAAATAATTAGAAATAAATGTTGGCATTATCATTCATACTTGTAGAAACAAGTATCAAACAGTAACTTAGAGGAGACCATGTACATGATTAAGTTTGAATGATAACAAACTCCGACAACATAATTCATAACCACCTCACAATGAACATAAATACCTGAAGAACCGCACAAGGACAAGGACGCCTGACCACTTGACCTACATTCAACCAGACCAAATAACATAATTCGCAGCCAACTGCACTTAGTTACAACTTTCAATAATTGAGTTTGAATGACAACAAACAATAACAAACTCCGACAACATAATTCATAACCACCTCACAATGAACATAAATACCTGAAGAACTGCAAAAGGACACCCGACCACTTAACAGTAAAAAGAGTATTATTATCACGTTGCAAATTTCAGCAAATAAGAAGCTTTCACTAAATCAGCATTTTACTCCATAAGCTAGGGAGAAAAACTAAACCTTACAGCAATATATAACGTTGCAAGTACAATTATAGAAAGCTTTACTCACAAATTTCCAACAGAGTGAACTCAACACATTACCAAGAATCATTTTATCACGAATCACTATATAAAAAGGCATCTTAAGAGGATAGTGAAATAGTCGGTCATTAATAGCTTCATCGGTAAAATTTACCAACATCGCCCAAATAAGGGCATCAAGGAGTTGCAACCGCATCATCCAAATTTTCGATCAAGCAATTTCACCCAACAAAATGTTCATCAAGCTGCTACAACCATCCCATCTGGCCAGCACGACACACGGATCAAAAGCACATAATCTTATCGTCGTATCCGAACAACTATCATGCTTCCACCACTGCTGACAACCTTGTTATAATGATAACCCCACAGTAGCTAATGAAATCACATGCCCATGCCTTAAAAATCTCAGGAGCTCTTTACAACTCAAAAGGATGAAACATCAATCAAATAATATACATGTATAAACAAACGATTACAACAAAATAGTCCCACCCCATGACCCAGAAGTGATACTCAACTACAAAAATCATTTGTGCGCCAATTAATTACACTAGCTAGAGAATGCTGCACAAAGAAAAAAAGACGCAATGGAACTTTTATATGAAAAGATTATCACTCACATAAGTAGGAAATTGGGAAAATAAAGCAACAGACATCATTAGACACAAAGAAAGCTGAGTGGTCACACCACAAACTGGCAAGGCTTCTTACAGGGATTGTCACTGGAAATGAACCAAAAACAGTTTCTACAATAGCAATTTGATTTGATTCACAGATACGTGAGTACCAAGTGATTAAAGATCATAGTGTGATAAGAAATATAAGAGATTCAATTCTAAAGGTGATCCATCTAGTCTTTTTAAGAGACTAGTCCAGTGATATCTAAATTACAATTCATTGTGCAAGATAAGTGTAACCTTGGAAAATAACGCTAATAGATTGTGAACATGCTTCTCTTACAAAACACAAACTTTATTCAAGAAACTGTTCCAATTAAATGTCTATGCAATGATTGGAAACAGAGAAATGAGTTTCCTCCCTTCGGTTCTTTTCCTGAGATTTACACGGACTCGTTAAAATAATAAGTCGCCAATTATTTTAATACCCATTAGAAAAGAAGGATTGCATATGTACCATGCATAAGATAAGAAGCACTGTCAAATGTAAAATATACCTCTTCTGCTGATGCTATGAATTTCTCGAAGGCTTCCAGAGGTAAACAGTACCTATAGGTCCTAATCACCGATTATTATACGTTGATGGGAGAAAAAATTAGCCAAACCGTTAGCCAACGGGAGTCGGGTTGTTGTTAAAGCCAAACAACGAGCTGTTAGGAAGAGGATTGAGATGCAATGAGGCAAAAAGTTGAAAAAAAGAAATAAAGAAAGAAAAAGAGGCAAGACACAAGAAGAGAGAGCCGGGCAAACAAACCCAGTGCCGTCTCCCTTCGAAGCACAAAAGTATCATTTTATTAGGCTATTTAGACCTGCCAAGCGAGCGCACCCGACATGGCAAAGGTCGACTAGACACGCACGCATGCCTCTCTCTTTTCTTATACACACACTTTTTTCCTACACACGCATAGATACATAACCGCAACATGCTATATCACAACAGCATAATACTGTGTAACACAATAAGCATATAATCCAACAAACCCTTTTCAAAATCTTCAAAGCTCTTTATAATCAGACCGTGAAATGAATAATCTCAATTCTCAAACGATCCGATATCAATTCACTTGAGCAATTGAAAATTCAACAGCATCTGCTCAAGAACCATAGCTTCCGCACCTGCAATCCACAACAATTACAAGAATTATAAATTATTTGCACAGAAACATAAATCCAAAAAGAATTCTAAATCATTTCTAGATTTTTTTTTAAACAAAAAATAAATTAAATCAACTTACCGAACAAACAGGAGCTTCTGGTGAGATTCACCGATCTGATAACCGAAAAGAAAGAAAATGATTCTTTATTAACAACAAATCCTCAAAATGAAAACACGTTTGAAGAAAAATAAATTCCATAATCAGATTGCAGATCATCGAACGATCTACCAAGATTTAGAGATCAAATTTAGGGATGAGAAATAGAGAAATCATCTTACTCAAAAACGAATATTATATTACTGTTTCAAAGGGAGAAATAGCGATATTTATTTAGTAGGGTGGAGCAGATCTGACGGCTGTGAATAAATCAGGGGCGGAAATATCAAGGGTGAGATTCGTGTAGCTGTAGGTTTTGGACGCATCCGACGGCTGTGGACATTTGATTGCCACGTGGACTGTTGCGGTTCACCCGCTCAAATGTATTTCGAATAGAGCAAACCGAAATTTCTATTACCTTATCCGAAATTTTAATTTAATTATTAATGCAATATATTTATGCTATCCGATTACACCTAATAAAATTAATATAAAAATCTAGGTGAAGGTTTTACAACAAATATTGATTATTATATTTAATTGATAACCTAAGATTGTGAAGGTTTTAAATAAGTAAAACACAAGATTGAATGGTTATTATATTAACAATTTATAACTTAAAATAATAATTGATAAAATAAATGAATAAATACGTGTACAGGCCATTGAAAGAAATGGGTCAGCATGAGATATGCGGCATAATATTAGTCCGATAGTAAAATGGCGGCAAAATAATTTTTAATACAGGTTTAATAGCAGCCATTGGATCCAACCCTTATACATATCAATGATACATATGTTTGCAAGTAGTTAAAAGAGGTTACCAAGCCAGGAGTAGCTATACAAGGAGAATGGCTGATCGAAGAAAGAAATTCCATAGTCAACACAATATTTCTTTACATTTTATCTCAGTTTTCAACCGTAGGAGTTGGAGTATTGTAATTTAGAGTAGTTCCTCGTTCATCTCGTTGTAGTTCAAAGTAGCAGAAACAACATTTGTAACCATTCCGCAACCAATGAACAGTAGAAATAAAATTTGTTCACATTCTCATTTCAAGTGCAACTTTCATTCGAAGTGCTTATATCTATCAAAAAAATTCTGAAACGATGGTGTTTAGGACCATAATCCATTGGTGTGAGTTAGCAGAACCATATTCTCAATAAAATAAATTGAATGAGGGAACAAGAATAAAAGACCATTTCTAAATCGATCTTTTCAGCATATGAAATGTCCCCTGCGTACGTTAATACTACTGATAAAAGTATTCTTATTAAAACAGCAAAATCCAATACATCTTAAACCCATAATTTTATGCTTTCACTTGAATATATTTCTCTTTAAAGTAATTACATATGTAAATACTAGTTTATCTTTTGATATATACTTATCACATTTGAGATCTATCCGTGTAGAAAATTATAATGAGTTGAGTTCAATGCTAAATATTGCATCAATATTTCAAAAATTAATGTATAATGAAAATAATACTCTATTTGTTATTTTTTAAGTGATTTGTTTAACTTGGACAAACTAATTAAGAAAATAATTAGTAAAAATAGATAGATTAAATTGTCCCTACTTAATTTGTTGGGAATATGGAAAAAATGTATTGTTAGTTTATATAAGTACCATTGAGAAGTAAAAATGTATTTAATGAAATCAGATAATTTAGATAGTTTATTATTTTTTTGCATTGAAATTATTAAAAGGTCACTTATTTACAAAGTTTTCCACATACGAAAAGGTCATCTAAATTTAAAAATTGTAGTATAATTAATTAGCAAGTCCTCATTTCCTCTCTCTCTCATATCTCTCTCTCATACAAAAATTGTAGTATATGATTAATCTAATTCTATTTTATATTTTATTGTCAAAAGAAAATAAGTCATTAGTCCAATTTGGGGCTTTTGGGACCCTAGTATTGAGCTTCCATCCATTTAATATTTGAATGATTATCATTAAATAAAATTTTGCTTTTTGGATATGGATAAACCATGCACCTATCAACTAAGCTAAATAAGTGTACCTTCAATCCAAACACGCAATTGAATTTCATTAGCAATGCAAAATCACATTACATATGTATGTATATTCTATATACCTTTTCACATTTATTTTTGTCACCGACAGCCATTCCACCTCAATTTCCTTCTTATTACACCATAAAAAAACTTCCATTTTTTGTGCAACTCTTGGACCATATTTGTGCAGAAAATATTTTGTAAGTCACGAAAATTAGAATAAAATTTTCATTTAAAATAATAATATTATTATATATATTATAATAATATTATTTATTGTATTTTTTACATTAATTGTTGTGGTATTAAGTGTGGTAGTATATAATGTGTAAAGTGGGTAAAAAGTGAAGTGTGGCACTTGGTTACTATTTGCAATGCCTGAGGTTACGATTTGTTTAATACTAAATACTATAAAAGAATACAAAGTTGCTACCATTTTTGTCACACCGTATGTAGAACGATACAACGTAAATGGATTCTTACATATAAATGAGAATTTATAAGACCCTTAAACCAAAGTTATTATCTTGTACACAAAATGTAACCAGTTTTTGGTTACTATTTATGATGCCAAATGTTATGATTAAGATTAAAAAAAAATTACTAATGAATACAAAGGTTGCTATCGTTTTTGTCACAACGTAAGTAGTACGACACAATGTAAATGGGTAAAAGACCCTTAAACTAAGGTTATTGTCTTATACACCATGTGACCAAGCTATATTTTTTATTATTATTTTCAATGCAGAGGTTATGAATTTTTTAAGATTAAATAATATAAACAAATACAAAGATTGCTATCTTTTTTGTCATACTTGAAGCATTTTACATACCAGGGTTACTTGTTGATGATTAGTATTCCAAACTATACAAGTCACCACTTTACATACTAGGGTTACTTGTTAATGATTAGGAGGTTAGGATCATCAAATGTGTTAAATTCTTGATATTTAAATGGTAGTAGTTGTCATGACACAAAGAAACTACGATTTTATGTCACTATCACTAAGGACAATATCTAAAAACATTTGTTATAACGTAAATCAGTAATTACATAGTGTGCCAAGACTTTGAAATTTACTGCAACCGTATCTAAGAGAGGAGATGCGAAAGAAAGAAAGAAGGGAGATGCGAAGTCAATCATTATAATGTAATGATAGCCATCAATGCAAAAAAACTATCACACATTAAGTTACACAATAAATTAGTACTACACAAACAATATCTATGCATAAATACATTCTCGACCCCACCAATCTCCTATCCGCATGCCACCAAGGTTTACATTACTCGGTTAACTCTGATACCAATTTATCGCGCCCCAAAATCCATGACCCGGGGATAGCGAGATAAAAGAAAA
>MKEJ01060198.1:0-13631 GCA_001753735.1 Embelia ribes
TTGATATAAAATGTGCTTGAAAACAATCCATAATCCAATACCCGAAACTCAATATGTCATGCATGATTACGAAAAATCCGATGTAAAAATGCTCAAAATGTCGAAAACAAAACAACAATGCATGGCTTGACTACGATATAAATGCAACGAAGACTAATATGACCGTAATCATATTTGAACCAACGAAATAAATGTGAAAATTTCAGGGACGTCACATCTTATTTTATACAACTTATGATAATATAAACTGTTCCAAGATGAATTATTACTCTAGTACAGTTTAAAGAGAGTGGGTGACAATGTAAAAAAGTATTGTACTAGTTGAAGTTTCAAGTTTTGACTTTATTAATTTTCATTTGGAGCCAATTTGAAGGGATTAATATGGGCAAAAGATACATTTTCTCCATGAATCGCGGCATGTGATATTTTTATTTGGCAAAATCTTCTCTTCTTGCTTCAAGGTATTATCCGTCTTCTTCAAGTTGTCTATTTTAATGAGAATTTGCAAAAATATTTATGAAGAATATATTACTATGAAGATTGAGCTTCAAATATTGTGTGTAAAAAGATTTTTATAGTGTGTAAATATATTGAAGATGGTATAAAGATTTGAATGACTCTTTATCTACTCTAGTCAATATACTACATCCTAAAAAAATCTTGAATGATAGTAGTACATTTTCTATATAGAGGATGAACGAAAAATGCAATTATTATGGGTATTTTAGTGAACTAACTTTTCAAATAAATTCCCAATAGAGACATATGACTATATTTTGGGACAAAAAAAAAAGAAGAGAAACGACCACTAAATTGGAATGGAGGAAATATATATATATATATAGCCACAAAACAAAATAAGGGCCGGTGTCGATGGGCTGTGAAGGCTGACAAAGATGAAGGTGAGCTTAAAGGTGATTTCCGTCGGTGGATTGTAAAGATTAGCGGTGCTAAGGTGGGTAAAGAAAAAGGGCTGTCATTGATGGGTTGTAAGGTCAACATCGTTACATTAATAAATAGCAGTAGATTAATATTCAGGGTTAAGGTTTGTGTTAAGCTCTGATACCATGACAAAATTAATAATAAGGAAAAATAAATTATTCATCTAATTATGAGTACAATATGAATTTATATACAAGACTCAATAGGACTAAACAGGTAAATAAATATAATTATAACGCCCCACAAAATAATATATGACATATATAATATAGAACTAATATAAAACTCAACAAACTGGGATGACGGGCCCGATAATGTGATTCAGACCCGGACTTCATACAACTATTATGGTAAGAGAAATACATTAAGGATGACATATTGAAGAGTGGTACTGAATGACATACGAGTTTGACATGTCCGAAACGAGCCTTTAAGAACTGGAATAGCAGTGAGGGTTGTTCATGGAAGCATTCGGGGTAGTTCAATAACATTTCAAATCCATGTCGATATTAACTTAATCTTTAAGTAATTACCAATAGATTACCTATAACAATCCGGTATTGTTATTAATTTAATATTTTTATTTGAAGTATTTTATTATTATTCCCCTTATTATTTTGTGATTTAAACAATTTTGGATAATGGCTACCACTCAAACGATTGGTGTGCCGTTCAAACGACCCTTATGTTGTAAATTTAGTAAATGACATATGGTATATACATGTAACAATTATACTCAATTACATATTAACTCGGTGCCACTAAGTAAATAAAACTTTGGTAGCCATTTAGACACATAATTAAGTAAGTAGTGAGAGTGACTCTTGAGGGGGTGATTCGTTTGACGTTCTGTATTCCTACAAGCTATACAAGCATACCCCGAAGGTTCAGGAATATTTTCAATGTATATTCAACATGTTTTTAGGTATATTGTTTCAACTATTGACTTTTTAAATTCCCAAATATTAGTATTAAACTCGCGCATGCAATAAAAGGGATATTTTAAAAGCGGTTTTTGTTTTTGGGCAAGCATTTCATGAAACTTTTCAACATGGTAGTGGTGTATGTGGTTTTTTGTTGAATTTAGACAATATTTGGAGAAGATGGTCACTAGACTTATATTTTTTCGATTTTTATTGAATAAATTATGAAATTTTGATTATTTTTTATTTTTGATAATTTTTGGGAAATAAATTGTTTTGGGGTAAATTAATTTTAACTTCTAAAATTTTATAAATTTTCAGAGGTAATAGGAAGTTTAAATAAAATTTGGTTGCAAGCGTGAGGATTTGTTTTCTATTTTTGTGGGATTTATCTAAGTTTATTGCTATTTATGAAATTTATTGAGTTTAATTATAATTTGGTGATTTAATTTTTGAGATAATATTTTTATAAATTCTATGTAAACATGCAATTTTATTTTTGAGGCATGCATGGATAAAATGCAAAATTTAAATAAATTTGGTTATTTGATAAATTTTCAAGAAATAGTTGGAATTTGTATTTCAAATAATAAAAAAATGTGTTTAGAAATATATTTAAATTCTAGAGAAATTTATTTATGGGGATGGAAATTCAATTTTATAATATTCTTATTAAAAAATGGATTTTTTATATTTATGGGAATTTTTGGATAATTATTTAATATTAACAAAGTATTTAATTGAAATTTTGAGAGTTTTAAAATTAAAAATATTTTCTAAAATTTAAGTTCTGATTTTTCTAGGAACTTTTATGGAAAATATATTTTTTTTGGGAAAAGTGTGTATGACTGATGGTAAATAAATATCAGTTCAGAGAGAAAACGGTATTTTATATATACAAATACATTACTCGAGATTTTTATATGATTTATATTTTAAGATAATTTTGGGAAAGTATGTAATTTTATATACATATTTTTTCACATATATTTAGGTTTTAGTATAGATAGGCATTAGGAGCATTTGAGTATCAGACGAGCTTTATTTCGAGGTACGAGTCAGATATTCTTACCTTATAAATATTTTATGATTTTATACCCAGTGTTTTAGCAATACTTGGGGTGTGCGTAGGGTATAGTAGAGTTAGCGTGATGTGTTTTATTATGTTCAGGTATATGATGTTGTAGCAGTATGAGTTAACGTGTTAGTAGAGATAGTGTTGTGTTTTCCTGCTAATATATTGCGTATTCTATTGTTTGACATTTATAGCATGCTAGTATCTGACTCACCTATTTTGTCCGTGCATTTACACATGGACACTATAGAGGATGGAGGATCGAGTGGCAGTTAGAGGAGTTACGACAGCGACATCCATTTTGATATGCATTAGCTTCCGGCAAGCCTTGGGGTATTACTGCATGTTTATCTTATATTTTGAGACAACCATACATATTATATTTTGTGTTAGACATGATATATCTATATTACATTTTTATCAGATTGCATTATGTGGGACATAGATGATTGTACATATTATGTAGATTATTAGCCTAGTTGTGATAGACTATTAGTGATGCATATTTTGTGGAGATGCTGCCCAATTTTCCTGATCATGTATATATTATATTGGGCTTTTCTGTCGACTGGTTATTACTTTATAGTTCTACTCCATCATTGTGTTCATATGTAGGATGTGTTGTTTAGAGCTTAATACCATCGGATCAGCTTATGAGTACAAGATGATTTTCGAGTAAAAAAAAATCCCAAGTAATAAATACAGAAGAATATAAATTATGTATTTTATAGAGCTGATTCGAGGGTATTACAGTTTGGTATCAGAGCTAATCGAGTTGCAGGAATCCTGGTAGCCTGACAGGGATTGGTTCATGAACGTAGAATATCAAGTTGGAGGATTATGAGGTGGATAAGTAAGCCAGGACACGCATTACGCATGTAGATATATTTAGTTATTGATTGCGAGTATCTATTGGGTACCTGACTGATATGTGTCGTGATTCTATCTCAGAGAAATCATTGGCAATAAATGGGTTTTGTTATAAACCAACAATTTGTTGAGAATAATATTGATTACTAGGACCGCGGAGTGGCAAACAAGGATACCTGTGACGAAACTCCCTGGTGCTGGGACACCGATTGATTTTTCGACGGATTTCTGAATACTTTTCTTTAAAATGGGATATTCAAAATTAGGTATTTTTTGGGATTTTATAGACTACCAAGGATTTGGATAACATTGATTGTAGATCGACGTTATATCTTGTGTGAGTGGATGTGTGGTTTATAACTAATGAAATTTCTAGTTTATGTTGATATATCCACAGCAATGTCATGCCGACCAGTAGAGAGTACCGGACCACCTGGGTATACAGATCCTGACTGCCCAGAGAGTTCACAGGCATATGATGAGATGTTCCGTGATGATATCTTGGGTGAGCCGGATGAGTATAGAGTTGATCTAGATGCACCTATGCTAGGCATGCCATTACCGCCAGTAGATGAGGAGGATCCGTTGGATTACGGGGATTTCAATAGTGACAATAGGGGTAAACTGAGTCGAGGCGATCGAGATGATGTGTTTAGTGTTAAGTTTGACAATGTCCCATCGATTCCTATGCATCGTCCAGCTCAGAGTACATAGAGAGCCAATGTGTGACCGAGGTGGGCCCAACATATCAGTAGAGTTTTATGTGATATAACAACTGAGGCTGCTAGAGAAGTGATTCGTCAGAGTAAAGCTGATGACAGTATTGAGATGTGTATTGCACGTACTATTCATAGACTGACTGAGTTATGAGCACCTTTGTTTTATGAACAACTAGATGCTTAGGAAGCAGAGCGTTAGATCTTTGCACTTGAGCACCTATTTGAGGGGCTCAATATAGAGGATGATAGAGTTCGGGTAGCTGTGGCTTTACATTACTTACGAGATATAGCCATTGAGTGGTGGCCTAGATTTTGTACTTTGCAGGGGAGTGGTTCATTGACTTGGGATCAGTTTCAAGATGTATTTTTTCATCAGTTTATATCGGACATTCATCGAGAGAGACAGTATGAGCTATTTTGAGGCATGTATAGAGGACACAATCAGTACAGGAGTATGGTGGTACATTTACCAGTCTTTCTCATTATGCACCTACACTGGTTCAGGAGGAAAGCTAGAGAGTTCGACGGTTTATTTGGAGTTTGAGGCTATTTGTATTATCTCACTTGGTGGCACATGACTGTACTCAGTTTCAGCAGGCCGTACGACATGCTTTATTGGTGGATGAGACTCTCATGAAGCACATGGAGAGTCGAAGGCAATGTCGGGATCACCAGGGCCGTAGACCTAGGGATGATACTGTATAAAGAGACCGACCAAAGTCATCGAGGGCTAGTGAGAAGAGGGGACGAGCTCAGGGTAAAGATAAAGATTATCAGAGGTATGAGCATAGTTAGGATACCAGAGGAGATTTTCGGAGAAGCGGCCGGAAGCGAGGCCTTGACGAGTATGACCGAGGCTACCAGAGAGACAGAAGAGGTCATAATGAGCGACCATTGCAGATAGGATGGGAGCAGGATCAATCTAGCCAAGAAAAAATTTGTTCAGGTAGACTGGAGTGTTATGTTTGCCATAATGAGGGGCATATTGCTTGCGTTTTCCCACAGGTTCAGTGTCATATATGTCGTAGTTGGGGACATATACAACGTGATTGCACTTAGCAAATTGCTCCAGACGGAGGAGGTGTGCGGAAAGATGACATACCTGTTTGACCACCGGCTACTACAACCAATGCAGTGTTGTTGGGGCCACATCGAGACAAGAGAACTAATCGAGCTATAACTTATGGACAAAGAACAAAGAGCTAAACGACACATGCTAGGGCATATGCACTCCTAAGGACTTCCACAAAAGTTGAGGATTCTTATATCGTACGAGGTATTCTAGTTATTTATGCATGTTGGACATAATATTATTTTATACAGGTATTTCTCGTTCATTTATTTCATGTACTTTTTTTGAATATTTGGGATTATAGACTATTCATAATCATATTATATTACGTATTGAGACTCTACTAGGAATTCGAGATACTACTGTGTGGATTTGCAGGGGATGCGAGGTTAGCATTGGTGATCACCTATTTATAGGAGATTTTACGGCGTTGAACATGAATGAGCTGATGTAATTGTAGGGATAAATTGGTTGTCCTATTACTGAGCTGTGATTGATTATAACCGGAGATGAGTCACTTTAGCTTCCCCGACCGAATCTGAGGTATCGGTCCATTTTGTGGGTGAGCGTTCTGAGCCATCTTTCTGGCAGGGACATGAGATGAGCAACCTATGATGCTTATTAACCGGTATGTCTAGTGAGATTGAGGATGTTTCCAGGTCAAAGTTGCCACTAGTAGTATGTGAGTTTCCGGATTATTTGAGTGGACTTCCACTTGAGAGAAATGTAGAGTTTACTATTGACCTTGTGTCAGGGACTGAGCCGATATCAATTACACTATATCGGATGGCACCAGCAGAGTTGTGAGAGCTTTATATTCAGATTAAGGATCTGAAAGCAAAGAGGTTTATTCATCCTAGTACATCACCATGGGGTGCGCCCATGCTATTTGTACAGAAGAAGGACAGATCATTGCATATGTGTATCATTATAGACAACTGAATCAGGCCACAATCAAGAACAAGTATCCATTACCTAGGATTGATGATTTATTTGATAAGTTGAGAGGATCAGGTTGCTATTTGAAGATTGGTTTGAGATTGAGATACCATCAGGTAAGAGTGTGGGAGTCGGATGTGCCGAAGATGACATTTCATACGAGATACAGATATTATGAGTTTTTAGTAATGTCATTCGGAGTGAGGAATGCGCCAGCTGTGTTTATAAACTTAATGAATCGGATGTTCCGACCGTATTTAGATCATTTCGTGATTATGTTTATTGAACCGGGTGTTCCGACCGTATTTAGATCATTTCGTGATTATGTTCATTTTGTGATGAACCGGGTGTACTTGGCTTTAAGAAAGGAACATACCGAACATTTGCGGACTGTGTTGCAGACGCTTTGAGACCATCACTTGTATACGAAGTTCTCCATGTGCGAGTTTTGGCTGACGCAAGTATAATTCCTGGGATATATGGTATCTGCCAATGGGATATCAGTGGATCCTGTGAAGATAGAGACAGTGGAGTGAGCGTATTTAGGATTAGCTAGTTATTATCACAAATTTGTATAGGTCTTTTCACATATAATGACACCATTGACGCGCTTGACTCGGAAGGGGGTCGAATACAAGTGGATTGAGGAGTGCGAAGAGGCAATTCACAGGTTAAAGCGGTGTTTGACGACCGCTGTTGTGTTTGACAAACTGCTCCAGTATTGGTTATACCCGAGCAAGGAGTTGGATATACTATGTATTATGATGCGTCTCGAGAGGGAATAGGATGTGTATTTGATACAGGTTGAGCAGGTAGTTGTATATGTGTCGAGGCAGCTGAAGAACCACGAGAAGAACTACCCGACACATGATTTGGAGTTAGCTGCAATTGCGTTTGCATTGAAGATTCGGCAACACTATTTATAATGAGAGAAATTTGAGGTATTTTTTGGCAATAAGAGATTGAAATACATCTTCACAAAGCGGGATTTGAATATGAGACAACGTCATTGGATAGAATACCTGGACCAGTACGACTTTGATTTGCAGTATCATCCGGGGAAGGCGAACGTGGTTGCTAATGCCTTGAGCCGGAAAACTTGTTGTTCACTAGCTTATCTACAGTTTGAGGAGTAGGATGCGTTACAGACTTTGAGCGAATTTGGATTGGAATTTGTCGAGTAGGGGGTCGAGCGTGGTTGTGTACAGTTGATACTCGTTTGAGTTTAGTCGAGTGTATATTAGATGCACAGAAGGGGAGTATACGCACACAAAGATTTATCCAGCATGCTTGAAAGGGGAAGTCACTGGTATGGTCGTTGAAATCCAGAAATAAACTGCATTACTGAGATCGATTATACGTGCCAAGAATTATTGGGGAGGATGTGCTTCGAGAGGTATATACTTCAAGATTTGCAGTACATCCAGGAGGGGATAAGATGTATTGTGATTTGCAATATCAGTTCTGGTGGCCAGGGATACGGTGTGATATAGCGATGTTCGTCGCTAAGTGTATGATGTATCAGCAAGTGAAGGTTGAGCACTAGCGGCCGGTGGGGATGTTACTGTCAGTTGAAATGCCACAATAGAAGTAGGAGCATATCACGATGGACTTCATCAAGGGCTTACCTATTATACGAAAGAAGAAGGATATGATCTGGGTGATAGTTGACCGACTTACGAAGTCGACACATTTTCTGGCTGTAAATTGGCAAGATAGGATTAAGCAATTTGCACGCATACACATTGATAAGATTGTACGACTACATGGTGCTCAGTTATCGATTGTATCCGATCGAGACCCATTATTCACTTCGAGATTCTACGAGGGTCTTCAGAGAGCAATGGGGACCCGGATAGCCATGCATACGGTATACCATATGCAGACTGATGGATAGTCTGAGTGCACCATATGAACAATTGAGGATATGTTGAGAGCATGCGTATTGGATTTTGGTGGTAATTGGGATGAGCATTTATCGTTATTGAATTTGCGTATAATAACAGTTACCATACGAGTATTGGAATGATGCCATATGTGCCATTATATGGACGACCGTGTCAATCGCCAGTATGTTGGTTTTACTATAGGGATGCAGCATTGATTGGGCCCAACATTGTGTAGCAGACTACAAAGAAGATCATGCTGATTAAGTAGAGGCTAGAGACTACCAAGAGTCGGCAGAAGAGTTACACGGATCGTAGACGAAGACCGTTTGCATTTGAGGTAGGATATCATATATTTCTGAGAGTATCCCAACAGAAGGGATTGTTTCGATTCGGCAAGAGAGAGAAGCTGGCCCCGAGATATATTGGCCTATTCGAGATACTTAAGTGAGTGGGATAGTGGCATATTAGTTAGTATTGCCACCATCGTTGGCAAATGTGCATACAGTGTTCCTCATGTCCATGTTGCAGAAATATCATCGGGATCCCTATCATGTTTTGAGTTTTCTGAAGGTGACGATTGACGAAGATGTGTCGTATAAGGTACGACCAGTATGTATATTATTGCAACGCGAGAAAGCGTTGCGAGAAAAGGTGATTCCCCTAGTGCGAGTATTGTGGAGTCGACATAGAATTGGAGAGGAGACCTAGGAAAGAGAAGTGGAAATGTGTGACCGCTATCCAGAGTTATTCACAACTACATTCGGTAAAATTTCTTAACTGGTGGTTAGCAATTTCCGAGGACGAAAATTTTCGTAGGGGGGAAAGTATAATAACCCGGGGTTGTTATTAATCTAATATTTTTATTTGAATTATTTTATTATTATTCCCCTGATTTTTTTGTGATTTAAATAATTTTGGATAGTGGGTACCGCTCGAACGGTTGGTGTGCCGTTTGAACGGCACTCCTGTTGTAAATTTAGTAAGTGACACATGGTACATACGTGTAACAATTATACTCAATTACATGTTAACTCGGTGCCACTGAGTAAATAGAGCTTTGGTAGCCATTTAGACATATAGATAGATGAGAGGTGAGAGTGACTCTTGAGGTGGTGATTCGGTTGACGTTTTGGATTCCTACAAGCTACACAAGCATACCTCGAGGGTTTAAGAATATTTTTTTATGCATATTCGACATATGTTTAGGTATATTCTTTCAACTATTGACATTTTGAATTCCCAAATATTAGCATTAAACTAGCGCATGTAATAAAAAAGGTATTTTAAAAGTGGTTTCTATTTTCGGGCAAGCATTTTGTGAAAATTTTCAACATGGCAGTAATGCATGTGATTTTCTATAGAATCTAGACAATGTTTGGAGAAGATGGCCACTAGCCTCATATTTATGAAATTTTGATTATTTTTTATTTTTGGATTATTTTTTAGAAATAAATTGTTTTGGGGGATATTATTTTTAACTTTTAAAAGTTATATAACTTTTTAGAGGTAATAGAAAGTTTAAATAAAATTGCGTTGCATGCACGAGGATTCGTTTTCTATTTTTGAAAGATTTATCTAAGGTTATTGCTATTTGTGGAATTTATTGAGTTTAATTATTAATTTGGTGATTTCATTTTTGACATATTGTTTTTATAAATTCTTTGTAAACATCAATTTTATTTTTGAGGCATGCATGGATAAAATTCAAAATTTGAATAATTTTGATTATTTATTGATAATGTTTCAAGAAATAGTTGGAATTCATATTTAAAATAATGAAAAATGTGTCTAGAAATATATTTGAATTCTAGAGAAACTTATTTATAGGGATGTGAATTCAATTTTATAATATGCTTGTAAAAAAATGGATTTTTCATATTTATGGGAAATTTTGGATAATTATTTAATATTAATGGAGTATTTAATTGAGAATTTTGAGAGTTTTTAAATTAAAAATATTTTCTGGAATTTCAGTTCTGATTTTTCTGGGTACTTTTATGGGAAATATATTTTTGGGAAAAGTGTGAGTGACTGGTGGTAAAGGTGGTAATGTGTGACTGGTGGTAAATAAATATGAGTTTGGAGAGAAAATAGTATTTTTATATATACAGAGACATTAGTCGAGATCTTTATATGATTTGGGAGAGTATATAATTTTATATACATATTTTTCCACATATATTTAGGTGTTAGTGTAGACAGGCGTTATGAGCATTTGAGTATCAGACGAGCTTCATTTCGAGGTACGAGTCAGATACTTTCATCTTATAAATGTTTTACGATTTTATACCCAGTATTTTAGTAATATTTGGGGTGCGTATGGGGTAGAGTAGAGTTAGCGTAATGTGTTTTATTATGTTCAGATATATGATATTGTGGCAGTATGCGTAAGTTGTGTTTTGCAACATGGTAATTATCCGAGTATCCGAGATGTGAGTATTGGGCCAAAGGCCAAGACGAGTGCAGTAGATCCCAATTGAGGTAAAGTGCTCCTGGGTTGTATCGAGTAAGACTGAGACTGAGACTGAGATTGAGAATGAGATCGAGACTGAGACTGAGCTGGGGCAAGTTGCCCTGAGGATTACAGACTCGTTTAGTTGTTCATTTATTATGCCTTACTTTATTGTGATATTCATGTTAGGTAGTACATACTGCTAGTTAGACATATGCCCCCCCTACGGCTAGGCGGTTCACACTTTATAATGATTATTTGATATTTGAGATAGTGTTGTGTTTTCCACCTAATATATTACGTATTCTATTATTTGACATTTATAGCATGCTAATATCTGACTCGTCTATTTTGTCCGTGCATGTACACATAGACACTACAGAGTACGGAGGGCCGAGAGGCAATTAGAGGAGTTACGGTAGTGGTATCCAGTTTGATCAGCATTAGCTTCCAGCGAGCCTTGGGGTATTGCTGCATGCTTATTTATATTATGTTTTTATCAGACTGTATTATGTGGGACATGGATAATAGATTATTAGCCTAGTTGTGATAGACTAGTAGTGATGTATATTTTGTGGAGATGCTGCCCAATCTTCCTGATTATGTATATATTATTTTGGGATTTTCTGTTGAATGGTTATTGCATTATAGTTTTACTGCATCATCGTGTTCATATGTTGGATGTGTTATTTAAAGTTTAACACCGTCGGATCAGCTTAGGAGTACGTGATGAATTTCGAATATAATATATATATATATATATATATATATATAAACCTCGTAATTAATACAAAAAAGTATAATTGTATATTTTACTAGAGTTGATTCGAGGGTGTTACAGTTTGGTATTAGAGCTAGCCAAGTTGCGGGAACCCTGGTAGCCTGACCAGGATGGGTTCATGTATGTAGAATATCGAGTCGGAGGATTATAAGGTGGATTAGTAAGTCAGGATACGCATTACGCATGTAGATATATTTAGTAGTTGAATGTAAGCATCTATTGGATGCCTGTATGATATATGTTGTAATTTAATCCTTGGGAAAATGATTTCAAAGGTATAAAAGGGGGTTTTAGTTACAAATCAGCGATTTGTTGAGAATGATATTAATTACTAGGATTGTAGAGTGGCAAACAGGGACGCCTATGACAAAATTCATGGGTGCTGGAAAATTGACTGATTTTTTGATGAATTTTTGAATATTTTTCTCTAAAATGGGATTTTCAAACTTGGGAATTTTTTGGGAATTCCGCATACTACCGAGGATGTAGGTTACATTGATTGCAAGTTGTCGATATATATTGGATGAGTGGATGCATGTTTTATAACTAATATAAATGTTCGATTTTGTGTTGACGTATTCACAGAGATGTCGCGCCGGCCAGTAGAGCGTACCGGACCTTCTGAGTATATTGATCCTGACCTCCTAGAGAGTTCGCGGGCGCGTGAGGAGATGTTTCGCAAGGATGTCCAGGGAGATTATCGGGTTGATCTTAATGCGCCTATGTTAAGCATACGACTACCTCCAGTAGATAAGGGAGCTCCTATGGATTATGGGGGTTTCGACAGTAACGATAGGGTTGACCTGAGTGGGGATGATCGGGATGACGTGTTCAGTATTGAGTCTGATGATGCCCCACCGACTCCTATGCATCGTCCAACTCAGAATGCACAGAGAGCTGATATGCGACCTGTGGCTTGAGAACCAGTACCGAGGTGGGCCTGACATATCAGTAGAGTTTTAAGTGATATAATAGTTACGACTGCCAGAGAGGTAGTTCGTCAAAGCAGAGCTAAGGATAGTATTGAGACGTGCACTGCGCGTACTATTCGTAGCCTAAGTGAGCTACGAGCACCTTTTTTTCATGGACATCCGGATGCCAATGAGGCAGTGCATTGGATCTTTACATTGGAGCACCTATTTAAGGGGATCAATGTGGAGGATGATAGAGTTCAGGTAGCTACGGCTTCGTATTATCTACGAGATACAACTATTGAATAGTGGCGTGGATTCTGTACTTTGCAGGAGAGTGGTCCGTTGATTTGGGATCAGTTTTGAGATGCATTTCATCACCAGTTTATACCGAACATTCACTGGGAGAGACAGTATAAGATGTTTCTGAGACATGTACAAGGGACACGATCAGTAGAAATATGCTAGGACATTTACCAGTCTTTCCCGTTATGCGCCTGCATTGGTTCAAGAGGAGAGCCAGAGTGTTTTATGGTTTATTCGAGGTTTAAGGCTGTCTATATCATCTCACTTGGTGTAACATGACTATACTCAGTTTTAGCAAGTCGTACAACATGCTTCATCGGTAGAGGAGACTCTCATGAGGCAGATGGAGAGTCGGAGACAACGTTGGGATCGCCGAGGCCGTGGACCTAAGGATGATACTATACAGAGAGACCGACCAGAGTCATTGAGGGTTGGTAAGGAAAGGGGATAAGCTCAGGGTAGGGATAGAGATTATCGAAGGTATGAGCAGAATTAGGATACCAGAGAAAATTTTCGGGATCATGGTTAGAAGCGGGGCCGTGACGAGTATGACCGAGGCTACCAGAGAGATAAAGGAGGTCGTGATGAGCGACCATTGAAAATACAATAGGAGCAGGGGCAGTCTAGCCGAGACAGATATTTTCCATGTAGATTGGAGTGCTATGTTTGCCACGAGGAGGGGCATATCGCACACTTTTGCCCATAGGTTTAGTGTCGTAGATGTCATGGTTGGGGACATATACAACGTGATT
>MKEJ01060199.1:0-33710 GCA_001753735.1 Embelia ribes
ATAATCTGCTGCAAACACATTTTTTACATAATATCTAAACTGATTATCTAAAATAGATAAAAGACACCTTTTACATAATCTGCTGTGAGTGCTCTTAGCATGATTAGATGAAGGATAAGTGAGCATTTATGGTGGTCCTACATATGAATGTGAATATATTTATGTTATCCAAAACTAATGATGCATATAATCTCTATAAGGACAGTAGATGGAAATTAAACTCTATCAATATTGCATGAATCATATTAACATATGTAACTTCTTATCTTTTATCCCATTAATGAGGATGACTTGGTAAAAATGTAACTCTCGACATTACTTTCTTAACGCCCATGGATGCAGAATTTTTTATACAAGCAGAGACATGTATGTATCGTACATATCATGGGGGAGATTATGCAATAAGATACAGGAGACACGCGCGAATAATAGAGACCAATAAATATGTACGAAACACATAGTGAAAAGGGTAAGCCCATTTAATGGTGGGTTAACAAGTTTATATTAAGTTTTTCGAACTCTTAATTGCTTGCTGATATGGAATTCGCGCAATCCCAAATTATGCATAAATTGGGGATCTAAAATGTTGATATGTGCATATATCATAGATTGTGTGTAAGAAATTATTCTCTTCTATAGTAAGCTGGGCCAATTGTGTAAAATGTTAGGACATTGAGGACACCGCCATAAATTTATAATTCGAATGCATTCTTATGGATAGAGACACGCTGTGAGATAGGGATTTTGGACAATTTCTGGCTGGTGTATTCAAGACTTTGATTTTTAAATTAATTATTAAAATTACATGTATGAATTTTTGAAAAAAAATTAAATAAAAAATTTGTTTAATCTTAGTTGATGATTTAAAAATCAACGATCTAGAAATACCAAATAGATATTGATCAGTATCTCTGTCAAGCAGTCCTGGGTCCCATTCTTGTCATGCCATTTTATATTACATCCGCTCGTTTATTTTTTTCACACAAATTAAAAGGTTATAATTAATGTTGTTGAAATTAAAAATATTTCTGCTTGTGTAGTATATTTTTTATATAGAGAATGATGGGAAAATATAATTAATGTGGTCATTTTAATAAACTATTTTTTCAACTGAATTTCTAAAAGAAAATTGAGATCATATTTTGAAAAAAAAAAAAAAAAAAAAAAAATTTTTAAAAAAAAAAAAAAAAGAAACAAACAAAACCCTTAAATTAGAACTGAGGAAATTCTTATAGTAGTAACCTTTTTTCTTTTAGAGTGTACCTTCAATAGACCATAGATTTGATGATATGTGTACGCCACTTTGTGTTAAAGATACGACATATGCTTTCGGTGATTCGTATGAAGTCACATCAAATACAAATATGACAAGTTTAATATTTTTGTTCATATAAGAGTATTCATACCATTATTTTTTTATTTTATTTTACAATTTTATATAAAATGGTAATATATCACATCAGATTTAAAAAAATATATTTTTATACATAAAAAATAGTAATATACAAGTCTGTTTGGGGATGAATGACAATATTCATAGTTAATTTGGTCCCATAGTCTTCTGTAACCATTTTCAATGTTTTGACGTGAATATCGGATCCCTATCTAATATTATAGAGAGCTTATAGAGAGCGGCGCTCCATGTAGATGGACTATCTCATCGATATAGATCTTTGTACATTACTTTCCTTTTGTATTGCAAGGAAATGCGCCAATTTGATCAATCGATCTACAATGATCCATATTGTGTCATTCTTATGTCGGGTTCTCGGTAATCCGACAATGAAGTCCATCGCAATATGTTACCAAGTGAGACTGAGGGTGTATAGATAGGAGAGTCGAGTAGTCAACGGAGTCAAAGCTGAAAACGGAGCTATAACCAGAGAGATCGAGGTGGCCAGGAACAGTTTGTACCGAGGAGACCTCCGAGGGCCGAGGGCTGTCATGAGTGTGGGGACCCATGAGATATTGCTCGTTTTTGTCCACAGATCTAGTGTCGCAAATTGTGGGGGTTGGAGACATATGCAAAGGAATTGTCAAGCTCCCAGGAGAGCGCCGCAAGGGCATAGTGGGGGAGTACTTGCAACGCAAGACATTATTTCCAAATAGTTGGGTGTTGGAGCTAGTTCAGGTGCTGGAGGACAGAGATAAACACAAGGTTATGGTAGTTATCGACGTGGACGCCAGGGGGGGCCAGTGGAGCTTCTAGTTTTAGCGCAACTTTGGGAGCGCACGCGCTACCATGTTCAGGGTCAGAGGCGGAGGGCGCATCGCTTGTACGAGGTATAATACCCTATTATACTACTTGGATTTGTGTTCTATTTGACACTGGTGTATTATATTCCTTTATAGTAATACATCTAGTCCAGAGTTCAGGACTAACAACAGAGCATTGCAATAGGGGCACAGATGTAGTAACGCCTATGGGAAGCACAATAATTCCTACTTTCATTTATCGAAATCGTGATATTCGATTATCAGATCATCCATGCCCAGGTGATCTGGTAGTATTGGATATGTTGGAATTTAGTTTCAATCTTATCCTAGGTATCGATTGGTTGAGTCAATATCAGGGCATCTTTGAGTGTGATTGGAGGAAAGTAATCTTATTTCCTTCGACAGATTTGACACATAAGATAACCTGTGTGGGTGAACGAGCTACGCCCACTCTTCTGTATGAGAAGGCACAAGAGAGCCTGGCTTGTATTCCCTATGAGGTTATGAAACAGGCAGAGTAGAGTGGTGAATTAGCCTTTTAAATATTTTTCGAATTTACTAATGTATTTGTTTTATTTTGGTGTTAAAAAAATTATTTTTTAATGGAGATATTGTGAATAAAAAAATTTTCAAAGAAATTTATCATAGTATTTTTTTAATTTTTTTAAAAATAAAAATACTGTTGTGAAATATTTCTTTACTTAATTTCCCATTTAAGAAAATAGAAAGGAGAAAAGTTTTACACCATATCTTAAAAGGAGTTGGAACCCATACACAACCACAAATTTTTTTTAAAATAATGAAGGACACAAATGCATAATTTGTTTTCATGTATCAAAATTTAAAGGGTGTATGTAATGAAAAATTTGACAATTATTCTTCCTCTTATTAATAACGCACATGTAATTAGGTGGTTGCACAAAGTCACATTGGAAATGTTTGGTAAGATGTGCGGTTGCTAAAGAAAGGAAACACGTGGGCTTCCAAAACACCCCCTAATATGGCTAGTGCCACTCCAATTGTGTTCGTATACAAAATTCCTCCCCACCAAAAAAAAAAAAAAAACAAAAAACGTAGTTGCTATTTTTTATTGAATAATAAATCATACAAAGTCAATAAATCATAAGCAACCCGAGCGTAGTTTACTCAGAAGTGAATTAGTCTTTCTCGGAATTATTTATGTTGATATAATTTCTCATTTTGACCATCCTATATTTTTAAGGGAACCGGGAGGTAGTACCTGCCCAGCGCAATGCATAGAGGTCTTAAATTTTCTAATAAGCAACCAAGATTACATATTTTTTTTGTCATTTAATTTTTTTTAAAAAAATTTATACATTTGATTTCAGCTGATGATTCGAAATTCAGTAGTCTGGATGAGTCGGACAGATGCTGTCCATCACCACTGCTATGCAACCCTCCCCTTTTCGATTTTTAGTATCCGGGAAATACTATGAAAAAGGGGCTCAAACCAGACCCTTCTAAAATTTGGGGACTATAACCATCTTTTTTGCTCAATTTTGGGATTGTTCGGGATCTAAATTGAAATAATGGGTACCATTAATATAATTCGCCCATATAAAACAATCTCAGCAAGTAATTTTATAGACTTATTATTCATACATTCATACATATGTTAAGGACAGTATGTAAATGACAATATGCAATGAACTATATTGAAAAGCTAATATCTGACTTTTGCCGTTACATGAACATTTTCCGATTTGGATGTGTATTGGTTTCTTAAAATAAAACAAGATCAAGAATATACGATCAATTGAATTGAACCATTTCACCATCCACAAATAATACTCTAGATACTCCCTTTTTTGTCCAAATTATAAATTTTCAAAACTTAAAAGCAATCATAATAATCATATATATATATATATATATATATTATCAATTTTTGTCATATTCTGTCTCTAGTGAATATTAGTGTCATTTTAGATAATGAATTTAGTTTTGTAATAATTCAATATTCTAAAATAGGGAAATCCTCTCAATACAAAAATTTTTCATTGCAATTTTAAGGAATTACCATGATTTTAAGATAAATAATTATCAACTTATAGTATTTTTTTAAAAAAAGAATTATAATAAAATATCCTCAATTTATATTAATTTATTCTTATAATACATTAATTTCATACAAAAAACATTCTTTTACAGTTTTGTAAAATAATTCTTATACTGAGTTGGTTTTCCTAAAATAAAAATGAATAGCCTTCTTTCGACATGTCAAAATACATAGTGACACTATTATTAGTGGAAGGATAATATTATGCTTTCAAAATCTTAAAAATTTAAAGTACATAGAAATAATTAATTACTAATGCCAAGCCTTGACTGGCAGGTGGACAGAGGGGTAGCTCAAGCTATATATCAAACATGAGAATTTTCACAAGTTGGTAAGAATAAAGTGCCATTAAATATCAGCTAATTTTAATTTCCCAATCAAACTAATTTCCTTCTTCGCCCCAATTCCTCCTCATTGTCAAAAGACTCATCAAACTAATCATCAGCCCCAAAAATTTCCCAGTAAATGCTCCCTCTGTATATAAAATTATACATATTTTTACTCATAACATGTAATTTATTTATTTATTTGTTTTTGTGTGTGGTGGACTAATGGAAATTGTTTGTGATGAATTTGCAGTGGGTACAGAGATAGTGATGGTTGATGAAATCCCTTTTCCTCCTCAAGTTACCACCACCAAGAATTTATCTCTTTTGGGTCATGGTAAGTAATTTTTAGAGACTAAATTTAACCAAAATGTGCTTTTTACATACAAAAACTTGTGTACACGAGTTATTCGTCGACCTAAGTAGTTATATATTGATTTTTTTTATACATGATTTGATCAAAATCGATGCTTGTATAGTTTCAGTACATTATTGTAAATAGATGCTAATAATTTTATTAACCACCATATATATAGCAATTGATGGGTTAGTCATCTGTAAAATTTAATAAGCAAACTTAATATCATTCGATCAGCGTAACCCATATGTCTATTTGTTGCTAATTTCACTGCGTAACAATGTCATAACTTGATTCGTATGAAAAGCACTGATCATGAGCTTTAGTTTTTACGCTATTTGGAAGCTACATTATTCGATGCTTGAAACGAATGCGTAATACATGGGCTAGTACATGTACTGTATACACATGTGCCATTCATCGAAATTCGATTGTGTAATTTCTAGATTGGCGGTGCAAGGAACTAATATCGATGAATTTTTAAACTAGGTGATTGGAATATTTTGTTTCAGAAATTGATTTTTTTTGTTCCAAGCTGTGCTGACCGGTCTCAGAGGGTGAACCCATGAGCTAGGTTCTGATTCCATATTAAATTATCAAGCTCAAATTATTAGCAGAGGCAACTTTTATTTTTTAATTTTTTAATTTTTTCTCCAACTCCAACTCTTAGTATGCAATGGATGCTTCTAGCTCGATTGTCCTTGGGAGTGGTATCGGCCTTGAATATAATTTTGATGCTTAAAATTACGGGTTTGTGGTTTTTCACAGGAATTACAGACATTGAGATCCACTTTCTCCAGATCAAGTTCACCGCTATTGGCGTTTACTTGGACCCCGAAATCATTGGGCATTTGCAGAAATGGAAGGGCAAATCCGGAAATGAGCTTGCCGAGGATGATGAATTCTTCGATGCCATAATTTCTGGTAAATTGTCTTTTTTGTTAAGGATCTCGCCGTGTTTTTCCTATATCTTCTAATATTTCGTGGAAAATGCAAAAGAATTGCTGTTTTGGTTTAGAAATTTATGCTAAAGCAATTGGGTTTTTCGTATGCAGCTCCGGTAGACAAGTTCTTGAGAGTAGTAGTGATCAAGGAGATCAAGGGCTCACAATACGGAGTTCAACTAGAGAGTGCTGTTAGGGATCGTTTGGCTGCAGACGATAAGTACGAAGAGGAAGAGGAGGAGGCATTGGAGAAACTCGTCGAGTTCTTCCAGTCTAAATATTTCAAGAAAGACTCTGTCGTAACGTTCCATTTCCCAGCCACCTCAGGCACTGCAGAGGTAAGCCCGTTTTCGTATATGTGTTCCCCTGATTCGTAATCGACACATTTTTTATGCCTTGAATGTTGTCTGGTTCTTGAAAATATTGCTATCATGCTTATACGAAACTTATTCTTCTAATTTGTTTTTACAGATTGCGTTTACTACCGAGGGAAAAGAGGAATCGAAAACCCAAGTGGAGAACAAGAACGTGGTCGAGATGATCAAGAAATGGTATCTTGGAGGGACTCGGGGACTGTCCTCGACTACTATCGCCTGTTTGGCTAATAACCTCTCTGCTGAGTTATCCAAGTGAAAGAATATAAAAAGAGGGCACACTCTTTCGTGTTTGAACTTTTCTTATGTATGCAGAAGCACTTTTGTTTGAGTAACTTTTGGTGTGGCAATAAAATGAACTATTATGTTTTTGTGGCTGATTTCGCTTCTCTTATTAGTCATCTACTCGTTAATGAAAATCGAAGACTTCTCGAATGATTCCTTTTCCTTTTTTAAGTGCTGTGCCAAGAACTATATCAAGAATCTTGGCACCAAAACTGGAGTAGTGGGCATAAGGGATAATTTCGTGACTAGTTTTTCAAAATGGCTTTTCAGTTAATTCTATTTTAGTTCATATTTGGGTACAACTTGGGATTGCGTGTTTTTTTCATTGCGGCTTTTGAGTAAAAAAATGATTTTTTTTTGGATTTTTTGGGAAAACTTAGATGCATCAAATCAAAAAGCTTTTAAGGTCATAATAGCAAAAGACTCGGTCGAAATTTTGAACAGTCAGTTACAAACTAACTGGAAAAAAAAGAAAGAAAAAACTTGCACTTAAAAGCTGCCAACCAAACAAGTCTTGAATATCAAAGCAGTGATCAGCGGATGGACAATCAAGGCCCGTATTTTGGATTTCATCGCCATATTTTACCCATACTAACTACTTTCGTAGTCCTAGATAGTAAGATTCAATACTCGCTCGATGAAAGAGGGGGTTTATTGAAATTTCTCGGCATCGCAACTTCTTGTAGCATCATTTAAAATTTTGCCTTGTGTTTGTACAAAAACCTCGTTAACAGAAACATAATCGGATATCATGATTTCCATTTGGAGTCTACTGAAAAACATGCGACACAACACCTAATCATCACTTTATAAAACATTCTAGCTTTTTTATTCGCCACTGCCAGAAGAAAAAGACCAGTCGAATCTGAATCAACACCGTATGCACATACGTAAATACGTATCAGCGAACTCATTACTCAACTTCTGCCACGGTTGGTGCCATGGGGGGATCAAGCAACGGCCTCCGACACATGGGACAAGACAAATGAGACACCAACCACATGTCTATGCACCTAACATGAAAACCATGGTAACAATTTGGCAACACTTTTACCAGCTCTCCGTCCACGAACTCGTTCAAGCATATCGCACAGCTCGCCACTAAAATCTTCACCCCCGAGCCGTACACGGTCACTGGGATCTGATGCAACACGGTTTTCCTGATTCCCTTAGGTGGGGTACGGTCAACTGCCTCCTGATCTGATGGCTCGGAACTGAGCCTCCGCCTAAATCTCAACACACACCGTACGATCGAGTTCAAGCCAACGGCGCATATAAGCGCGCATAGCAGAGCTGCTAAGATGATCACCATGTTGATGTCGATATTCGCTTCCCTAAAGGAAGTTCTTCCAGTTTTAATGCCGTTAGCATGTGATTGTGTACCAAGTAGCAACCGGTGCACACCATACATCCCGTTTGGTTAACCTTCGGAAAACTATTTCTAATTTTTGTTTTCCGGAATAAATAAATCGAGACAATCTTCTTTTTGTTTGAAAGACGGGATGTAATCGACGGGAAATCAATACCAATTTGAGATTTTAGTACAGTTTAACAAGGAAAAAGAAACCGAAAAACGAAAACAAGAAAACAACCTATGAATAATCGTGCTCTCAATAGTACCAAACAAGGTTCACAAACCTCTCTAGATATTAGGAGAACATGGTCAATATTTCGTTGCTCCAAGGGAATTCGACAGCATATCGAACCACGAACGAGATGGATAGTAGAAAATTCATCTTGCTAATGGGGTCGAAAATCGTTGCCCTCGTTTTCGCTCCGTTTCGAATTGTAACTTTTTGTGAGTATAGCTTAGGAAGCGGGTAACAAAAGATAAGTTGCAAATGAATTTTTCATGTTTTAGTAGAGGAGAAAGAGAAACGCAAAGGCATTTGAGTAGTAGATGGAATAGCCTTTTTTTGGTTCTCTTTTTCAAAATGGAATATAAAATACCACTACTTGTAGTGCTAAGATTAAATTCCAAGTAGATAGAAGCACGAGCAGAGCATATTTTGCTACCAATTGGTTTGTTTGGTCGCGGTATTCAAGTAAAAAGTTATTATTATTTTTCATTTAAACCATATAGTTAGTAAAATAAGAAAGGAAAAAAAATATATTGTACAGTATGGATGTGTTAAATACGATTTTTGGTATTAAAATACGTTTCAAAAATTTGGCATAATATATAAACTAATAATAAAAAATTCTTACTTCCAAATATTTTTTTATCAAATTTACAATGAAAAAAAAGGCTAAAAACGTGAATTATACGTGTATTAAATGAGAGTTGTAAAAAATACGTGTAATTTTCATTTTGTTTCACATCAATTTGGAAAATTTTCTTATTAAAATAAATGTTAGAATTATTATTATTTTATCTCTAATCACGGTATGTGCGCGCATGATTTTCTCACATATTTGCACATTAATTTTTTACACGTAATTTAGCAATATGAAAAATTTACTTCTCACCATAGATAAATTTATTCTAGATATAAATTTATTTTACCTTACATTTATATTTTGCCATAGAATCATTACTATACCTCAAATCTGAACATCATATAATTTATAATCAATTGATGTAAAAGTAAAAATAAATGATATCATATGAAAAAAAGTTTAAATGTAAAAATACACCATGTAGTATAAGTAGAATATATATTTTTTAATTTTTTGCAATTGACTATCATGTATAATTATATTTTTTAAATTGACCATATAAGCTTATATCCAATCAAATTATTTGCCAAAAAATCTTTCCCATGTTATTCACAAGATATTAAAACATTTTGAACTCGTTTCAACATTTACGAACATATAAAATTCATACAATACAATCCCCTTTAGCTAAAAAAATATAATTTGGAATAGGTAAATTTATAATTGTTGGTCACCTTGCTAGTTTATCTAAATTTAAAACTTGATTGAAAACACATGAGTAATACTGAAAAAAAAATTTCAGTTAAAATTTTTGATGAAATATACGATCCTGGTTGTTAATTGAAAATAAATAAATAATTTGTAGTGATCAAATAAAAATTTATTAAAATTATTGTCAAATAAAAATTCACGAAGTGGTTATCAATTGAAAATTATATAAATAATTTGACAATTGAAATATATTAAATTGGTTGTGAATTGAAGTGGTTGTCAAATAAAAATTCACCGGATGAAAGTTTTGAATATTACATAATGGTTAATTATAAAAAAATAAAATTATCCGCGTTATATTCCCAATTCACAAAAATAAAAAATCAATAATACAAAACAAAAATAATAAAATTTCAATCTCTTTCCCCACCCAGTGTTTCTCTCTCTCTCTCTCTCTCTCTCTGGTGTAATCATGGCACTGAGAGCCATCGTCAACAAAAGATCCCCAATTCTAGGGTTAGGGTTTCAGATCAAGCGGGGATTGCAGACTCTCTCTCTCCCGGATCTCCCCTACGACTATGGGGCGCTGGAGCCGGTGATCAGCGGCGAGATCATGCGGCTGCACCACCAGAAGCACCACCAGGCTTACGTCACCAACTACAACAATGCCCTCGAGCAGCTCGACGCCGCCGTCACCGCTGGGGACCCAAACGGCGTCGTCAAGTTGCAGAGCGCCATCAAATTCAACGGTGGAGGTCTCCTCTCTCTCTCTCTCTCTCTCTCTCTCTTTCTATATCTATATGCAGATATTTGTAGGAACGGTCAAGTGACATATATTTTGACAGGGATAATTTAATTATCCAACGGTGAGATCTATTTCAATCATTTCAACCGTGGGATGGAATTGTATCTAATGGTGTAGATTATCCGTGTCAAAACACGCATATCTTTGATTAATTATCATATTTGTATATATGTTTTAGTTGAGCATTCACACTCATTTAATTTCTACTTTTCACTTTTTAGCTTAGAAATTGCCCACACGAGTCTTTGGTTCGAAATGTCAATTTTCTTAAAAGGAAAAAAGGAATAAAATTTTGAAAAATAGAAATTTTTTTACAGCAGTGAGGTAAGTTTTATAGAAATAAGTAGTATATTTATAACATCGGGTAGTAATTTTGAATATACACTGGTAAATTCTGGTATTGGTACCGAAGTTACAATTCTGTATAATAATTAGGAGTAAGTTTTACAACGATGAGTAGTAAATGTTTAAACAGTTATTGGTACCATAAAATCCTTGCATTGAAGTCATGCCCTGGTGAGAGATGTAAATTTTGATTGAAAATATCTTGTTCTGTATGTGGGAGACCGGTGGAATTAGTATTTTTACACCTGTACATGTTTATCAATAGGGAGTGCGTCTAGTTGTGAATTTTTTTAGTTGGTGGAATTAGGATGCTTCTAAAAGATTGTTGAAAAGATAGAGAGAGAGAGAGGTTGAGAGAGGATTTCTATATGCTTGTATATATCATTCACAATTTTAAATTCGTTTATGGGATGTATCTCCTCATTTGATTTCTTTCTGTAATCCAATTATAAAAGTAAGGGTAATTCATGATATAGTATGCTGTTGGCAAATCCCATTTTGAAGTTGCATGTTCTTTCCCTTTGAAACTCCAGGTCCCAAGTCCCAACCTAAACAGTAAGAACAACATGGATATATACCATTATCGCTTCTTCAAGTTTCACATAAGAAAAATTGGGTAGGAAATTGAAGAGGAAATGAATCTTGGTACTTCTTTTAGGTTTTGTCTGTTCTCACAAACAAGAATTAATAAAGGCATGTCCATGGGTGAGTGTCTTTTATTGTGCTAGATAGGAGGGATGGGTGTGTTTTGTTCTTCATGAACATCTTGTTTTTGGTCATATAAAATTCAATTTGCGAAAAAACAGGAGAAAAGAGAAGGTTGCGTTTTCTAGAGTTGTGATTGTTTGAATGGTATCCATCTCAATTTAAAGGTTTAATTTCAATTTTGAGAAAATGGTAGTTTTATTGAAATGTGGGATTTAAATCAGTTGTAAATGTATATATTTTTTTGAAAGGTAAGTTGGTTATATTATATATATATATATATGCTAGATGTCCTGAAACTTCACAAACCCCAACCAGCACCCCTCGCCACCCCAAGACACAACACATCCTCTTCTTTGGTTGATTTACGTACCTTAGCTGCTGGCTATTTCATCCTAGTACATATTTGATTGCCCTCAGCTTGTAGTTGATATCAACCTTCTGAATTCTCGAGCAGGTCACATAAACCACTCGGCATTTTGGCAGAATCTTGCTCCAGTTAGTGTAAGATAGATTTTCAGCCCCTCTCCTTTGTTTATTGATTTATATTTTCAGAAAAGACTTTGACACTGGAATCTTTCTTGCAGGAAGGAGGTGGTGAGCCACCAAAGAATTCTTTAGGTTGGGCTATCGACACAAATTTTGGTTCTCTAGAGATATTGATACAGAAGATGAATGCTGAAGGGGCAGCTTTGCAAGGCTCTGGATGGGTGGTAAGTGTTTTAGTTGTTCGATGCTTTTACATAAGCTTGTAATTTGCTGTATTTCTCATCATTAACAAGCTAGTTCGAGATAAATTTATCGGTGTTATTGCTGCATGCTTCTTTTGAACTCATTATCTTTCATATTTGCAGTGGCTTGGCTTGGATAAGGAATTTAAGAAGCTTGCAGTCAAGACTACTGCAAATCAGGTGAGACTAGTAGACACTGCAACAGTTTTACTTTTTATGCTGAAGTCACTTGGGTATTGTGAATCCTGAATTGATGATGTGGGCATGGGTCAAAATATGTTTTGACAAGCAAGTTCATAATTCACTCGACTGGATACTTCCAGGATGCATAGCGTTCTGTGGCTATGTGGTTTTTTGATATTGTTGATTTTTATTTTTTTATGTTATATTTCACTACTTTTAGTGCAATGTGTATTGTATTTTGTACTCTTTTAACAGGATCCACTGGTAACTGAAGGAGCAAATCTAGTCCCTTTGATAGGCATTGATGTGTGGGAGCACGCATACTACTTGCAGGTTAGTTTCCTTGGTTTAACAATTAGTTCACATTGATAGGAAACCATAGATTTTTGATTTATGTGCATCTTGATATAATTGAGATCAGCTAACTGCCATAGAGATTAAATTCCTTGCACCTCCGAGTACAAATTTTCATACACAAGTAGGTTTTGATGCACTATACATGCGCATATGCGTGTGTGGAACTGCCACCTTGTGTCATGCATCCAAAGCCTATTTATGTATGAAATTCGTACACCAACGGTGTAAGGAAACTATTTCCAAAACTCAAGGCGTGGCTTAGTGGGAAAGGGTTCAGGTTATAAGCTCATGCAAGAAGTTTGTAACTATTTTAGAATAGCTAAAACACAAGCTGTTCTATTTATTCTCTTTTGGCAGGGCAGCCAAGTAGTCGGGTCTTGTACATGGTTCGGCCCCTTAAGGCATTTTTTTCTTTGATATAATTACTTATAATAAAAAACAATATGTATTTATTAGGTCTATGTTGCATATTTTTAAAGTTTGCTTCGTATGCACTTGTGTGTTTTGTGAATGCAGTACAAAAATGTGAGGCCAGATTACCTAAAGAACATATGGAAGGTGATGAACTGGAAGTATGCGAGCGAAGTGTATGAGAAAGAATGTCCTTGAACTAAATCCTACCCCTTGTAACAATCTTCCAGAGGTTTTTGAAACTTACAAAATCGAATAAAACATAGTTGTGATGAGGGGCCTTGTTTTCCTAGTGTGGTATTTGTTGCTGTTGTTTACCAAGTTGGGACTAATTTTAACTCTTGTTTATGTGATCATATTTCTAATTTCAGTTCAATTATGTTATGCCAAACTTGATATTTCTTGCAATCTTCACACGTGCAACTATTATGGTACATCATTGGTCACGTTTCCATGAAAATGGGATGTGAGTAGGATCCAAATTAAATCCCATTAAGGCTATTTTATTTGTCTGGACCAGAATGAGGCAACATGGATCTGAATTTCACGGGAGTAATGAATGATATGCACATTCATATTTAGGGTGGAGCCAGGATTACAACCTAAGGAAGACATGATCTCCACTAAGCATGTAAAAATTGAGAGAATAATGATAGTAAGGAAAAAATGGGTAGGCAATAGATCTTGAACCTATGACTACAAGTGTTTTATTGTGTAGGGATCTTACCAAGAAAAGTTTAATAAAGAGGGTGAATTGCTAATAAAAAATATATAAAAATAAGTCAAATGCTTAAAAGTAATTGAGGATGCAAATTGTTCGAGTTGTTCACGAACAAGTTTTGTTCGGCTCATTAATGGCTTGGCCTGGGTTCGTTTATTTAATAAATAAGCCAAGTCTAAACAATAAAATAAGAATCATTAGATAAATGAGCCGAATTTAAACAACTTTCAACTCGGGTGGTTAAAGGTTGGTTCTTTTGATGCAATGTATATATTTCAAATTAAAGGTGTTAGTTTATTTACATAAAAATATATAGTTCATACTGAATTTAATAAATTAAAAAACACTTGTCATAACCTAAATGATGTATTTTTTTAATAATTTTATCCCTTATATTTATAAGATTGATTTGAAAAAGCTAAACAATGTCGTAATTAAATGATATATTAGTTCGTATGTATTTATTAGTTGACGATTTTATAAGAGATTTAATTTAGTAATCGTTGTTTTAATATTTAATCGATAAATAATAAGTAATATCTGTTGATTCAAAAGAACCAAAATGTACATGAATATATTCGGGTTCATACGAACCGAGTCTGAACAAAAAATTAGTACTCATTAAATAAAAGAGTCGAGTTTAAGTACACCCTTGAAAAAAACGAACCGAACCTGAACAAACCTCGGGTTAACTCATTTGCAATCCTAAAAACAATAAAACTAAAGCCAATCAGGCGAGCCGTTACCATCCCGTACAATCTTTCTTCCGTGAGCACGGTAGGCACATTTATCATATAGATCTTGTTTGGTTTGAGCTCATGATCAACAATTTATCAGTTTTTTTTGGCTTAAAACTAAACATCACTTGAGCTTATTTGTTATTTTTTGCTTAAATAAGTTAAAAATTTTAAATTGAATATATCCAATTTTATATCAATTAGAAATAAAATAACTATTTTGCTTAATAGTTACAACCAAACAAACCCATATCAAGTATCCTCGATATTTTAAAATATGTAAAAATAGTTTTTTATTATCTCTAGAGGCGAAAAGAGGAGGGGTCACATCACTGAGACCGGTCCTATGCTCATATATATGAAAAAATAAAAAAGCTTGATTAAATATGGAAAAATTAATGAAAACTTTCCAAGTCTTTGTACTTGATTGTAGGCTATATAACTCTACGAATTTGGTTTATATTTTAGGCTATTGAACTTATATAAAGGAGTTTTGAGAACAGAATCCGGTCCTAAACTCGTGGGTACTTGAACTTATCTCTAAAAAAACTTGAGGGATTGAGACTGGTCCTATGCTTATATATATACCTCAAATACTTAATTCAATAAGTCGAATGCATGTTTACTTGTATGTGTATGTACTTGCTTATTGCATAACATGTGTTATTGCATAACATGTGTGCATGCTATATCAATCCTTAATTTGTAACTCGTTTAGCTAATTCGTGTATTTCAATTTTTTTCTTTCTTAGTTATACATAAACCTGATACCCCACCAGATTTTGAAGAAAAAGTATCAATGAATTCAAAAAATTAAGAGGTGCTAGTAGTTATGACGAAATTTGCTCATCTTTATGTTAGCTTGCTATTTCCCTTATTTCATTTTTAGTTGTAATAAGAAGTGGTCGGATTTGAGCCCAAATAATAGTTGTGCTATCTCAGACTTCTTTAATTTGTAATCTTGGACATATTTATAGATTGTGTCTCGTTTAGCATATTTGTAATTGAGTTCACTTATGGCTTGATAACATAACATATTAGATTCCTTTCAAATTTTGGATCGTATCGTTACATGTAAGTTACCCCTAAAGTCTATTTCATACATATATAAGAGCTCTGCAAGTTTATGACTATTATATATGTGAACCTAAATGGTCGAACTATTAGAACTAGCATACTATACCTGTTATATGGAAAAAGTGAAGGCGGAACCATAAATTGAAATGCGAAATGCTCAATATCACATAAATTAATATTGAAAATTAAAAATTATTATGAAATGCTGAAATTAAATAAAAAAAAATTCACTTTATAATATCGGACAATTAGTAAATTTTTTTAAATTGTGGAGAATACTGTAATTCCTCTTAATAAATATTTAGCTCACTTACTAAAAAATCACAATAAGTGTGAACACATAAAAATGTTACACTACATAATATTATTCTTTTCTTAGTTGGTGACTAATCAAATTCTTCGCGGATAGGTGATGTTTTTATTTTCAATTTTCACTGTCTGTTTTTCGCTTTCGTTTCCGTGATTACCGTTTTTTGAACTATAGACATGACTCTCTTACGTCTTATTTCTGTTCTGCTAACTGGTGAAAATTGTGCCACTCTTATCTATAGTTTGCTTTTAGCACTTTTTTTATGTACGAGGACATAAATATTTTGGCCTCTAATTCAAGCTAATTAAAAACTTTAATAATTAATTACCGACCTCATTCATAATTGTAGGTCAAATGTGAATGATAAAAAATTCATAACTCTAATTTTAATTGCAAATTCAATCCATTATCTATTACGAAAATATTAGTAGGAGTGGACTAAAAGAAGGCCGCGGTTGCATTTTTCCTACTTATGACGTGGCACTTTGACTTGATTTTTCAATTTTGCCAGCGATGATGATGTTACAGCTCCTGGGGTTGTGTATATATATTCATTTATATGCATTAATTATTCTACTAAAAAAAATAATTTAATTGACAACATAAATACACCAAAACTGTAGAAAAATCAATACATTTAGATCCCACGTGTTGTTCATGTTTCTCTTTCTGACAATATTAACTCACGTGATATAACAAAGTGCCTCCTATTGTTTATGTGATTATTGAAATTAGACTAACTAAAATATTGTTTTATTATCTTAAAATCATGTTCAATTACCGATTGTAGGGCTGATCAAAATCATATCATCAGTACTGGTAGTACAATTTACCATGGACCCATCTATTAATACTACTGGTAGAAATATTTCACAGTAACAAATGATAGCATTTAAATGATTATCACTATAATTGATACGATTATCATTAGATGTGCAGTTACCACTAATAGTACCATTAGTACAAATTGTTTAATTTAAATATTTTTTATTTTCATGATGCTAAACATATTATATTTTCTTTTATATATATATATATATATATTATAATCAAAATTTATTGTTAGATTCGAAAATACAGTACATTTTCTTATATAATGACATTAAATATTTAATCAAATTTTTAATAATAATATTTTTTACTTTTTTATTTTATATATAATAAATTTTTATAAAGATGGTATTACGATAGTGTCATGGAATGAGAGTTTAGTTTAAAGAGTACCGTAGTGGTGCAATTATCATTTTACATGGTAATTGGTTCTGAAAATACCATATAACGTGGTATGATACACAGTAGGATGATAATTTCTACCATTACCACCGGTGCTCAGCCGTAACCAATTGGATAGCATCATTGTATACATATTGCTTCGTATAATTGGATTTGAAAATATTGAATGATATGTCGGATTAACAGTGAACGAGTCAACTTACTAAATTTGCAAATATACATAAAGCCTTTCTCTTTTCTTTTACTCCGTTGAATTTTATTACTTGAACGTGTTACCGATAATAGATAGATAATAATGTCTTGGGAGCGCCTAATGCACACTGCTTGAAAATATATAGCGGATTTGTTGTACATAAATGAGCTCCCTGCTTGATATATAAATCTAGAGTCGCAAGATGACATTTCGAACGTACAAAGTTTTCCTGCAGGCCTTGAGAGGTGATAACGCCATTCTTTGATTAAATGTATATCCAAAAGTGGTGAAGTTTCTGAGCTCTACCTCCGTCCTGTACTACTTATCAAAAGGTAAGGAGACAAACCGTATCAAAGAGCGGGTATCCAGCAAGAGGGTCCGCTAAAATGTCGAACGTCATGCTAGTTCACTACTAGGGCCGTTGTCAAATGAGGCCCATGAGACCGATACAGATCTTGTGAATGGGCTATCGTTCTACATATCACTTTGCATGTGTCCAGACGGATGAGCAATTAACAGTTCGATACACTGTACAATGTGTCGTGAGCCTTCAAGAACAATGTTATATATTTCTTCCCGTCTTGCAAGACATGCATCGCTTGGCAAACACACATACTGTTAGTTTATATGGTGCCTCTTGACATCAAAGCTATACACGTTGCATGGCTGACATTCGTGTCAATGGATACAATGTCTTGTGGTACTTGAGCATTTCTTGGTTGTTTGTCATGTTAAGCGGACATGATATCTTGAAACATACGACCTAAAGTGTTATAGGCTCTGAGCATTGGCGGGACCAAATCGGTGATTTGTTGTCTCATGGACATTTTTATGCTCATTTAAAAAAATGTCATGATAAGAAACCCTCGGCCTGTAATAATTGGTGTGGGTTCTTGGACCGTACATGTGACCGCTAACCACAATTCGTATGTCGTCTTTAATATGTATAGGCATAAATTGGGGGTATAATCTTTTTCGAAATCTATTAATATCTCTTGTATAAATTTTTCAAGAAATATATTCACCAGCTTAAGTAATCTGGCAAAAACAAAATTTTGTATTTATTCATTTTGGTCCCCTTTCAAATGAAATTCTAAGGCCAGTAGCCCATCCTTGTTAGGGCTTAAAACTGAACTAGAGGCCCAATACAAAGGACTAATACTAAGGATTTGTTAGGTTGCAATTTAAGAAGAAAAAAAATGAAAAACTAATCTTCTTAATTGAAGCTAAAAGATAAAGGATGCAAGTTGGAAAGAGGCTTAATTAAAGATAAAAAATAATCTTTTTAATTGGCAAGTAGGAAGTTTATTTTTAATTCTGATTTTTATATATTAATATTGATTTTTTTCTACGTGTCAATTTCTGAATGAGGAATGTAAATTTATAACATCTCCATATAAAGATAAATGGATCCAACTTTTAACTTTTTTCGAGGTCAAAACAAAATCATTATTTAGGACAATAAATAAGATATTAATGCATTTGAGTTTAAGCTAAATAGCTACAAATTTGAGGTCAAAACAACTTCAAAACTAACTTGTACTAGCTTTTGTAGATTAAAAGTTAAAAAAAATTGACATTGCAGTGATCCAGGGGATTTTTCTTTCGCAAAACAAACATAATCATCAAATACTCTTTCTTCTTTTCTTTTTTTTTCCCTCAAAATATTTTTCTTAAAAATATAGAAATGATAATTCAAATTCTTTTTCTTTGAGTAAAATCAATATCTCCATTATATTTGAATAGAGTCATAAAAAGGGCCACGTATTTGAGTACACACCACCAGCTGCAATGAGTGACAACCTAGAAAAAAACTAGATAAAAGACACCCAAACACACACCATTCATTTTTTCAATAAGTTTCTATCCCTACATTAGAAAAATGATACGTGTACCCGAGAATTATATTTTGAATCTATGCCAACATTTATTTTCTTAAATCTTATGCGTTAATTATGGCTTTAAGGAAATGATTTTGCTACAAAGGATTTGACTACTTTTTGCATAATTTTTGTATATGAATTTGCGTTTGTATATGATTAGTGTACAAAAGGAGACAAGGGGCAAAAGCCGTATAGAATTTTTATAGGTCATTTGCTAATAGCAAATATGTAATTTGATCTTTTGCAATGTAGCAATCAATTTTTTCGCTTGACCACTACAAATTCGATTGACAACCACATCATAATATTTCTTAAAAATTATTAATCGAAAAAATATCAATATCCATGCTCACCTAATTTTAATCAAGTTTGAATTTAAGTCTACTAGCAAAGTCACCTAAACTTAAAAATTTATTTGTTCCAAGCTAATTTTTTTAATGAAATGGAAGAATATTTTGTATGCTTTAATCGATTATTAATATTAATATGAGTTGAAAATGTGTTCATTTAAATGTACTTGAATATACAAAACATTTTGGTAAGTAATCCGATCCGGAGTTGATTAATATGAATCCAACCATCCTCGGTATTCGATTGCAAAAATTTCAAGGACATAGTGGCTATTTGAAAAAAACTTACAGTACATATTGTTTTCTGCATTTTACCTATATTTTTATGAATTCCATCTATCCGGCCGCCCTGGGAGAAAAACACGAGCCCATATACAAAACAAAAATCTTGTATCAGCACAAAACTCTACATTGCAGGGTCTAGAAATGTCTAATATATGTAACTTTATCCTTATTTCCAAAAATATTGTTTTCAATAGAACGAACACGTAAGGCACAAGCCGCAATTGAGTCATGCATGGTCCCAACTTATAGAAATTCAAGTTAGAGCTTTAAACACCACCAATATAAATTTCAGAAGAGGCTGAACCTGAAATAATAATTATATATATATATATATATATATTCAGTTAGATCCTGAATCTCAGTAGAGACAGAGAGAGGTGAGACTATGGGTCTTAGAGCACTGCCTTTGTCACCCTCAAACAATGGGTTATACCCTCAACTACTACTAAGCAAAAAACAGTCCAAATATGGAATTAGAAGAACAAGTAATTTGAGAGTAGTTTCAGAAAAAACAGAGGACAAGGATAAGAACAAGGAAGAAGAACCAAAGAAGAAGACTAAGCAATCCCTATTTACTAGTTTCACAGATGCTATCGATTTTGCACAAGTTCGGTCCCAGGAAGATGCAGCACTCCTGGAAGAGGCTCGAGACGCTACTCAATCCGGGGGCAAAATGAGCCGCGAACAGGTAATTTCTTCAATGTTTTTTATTTTTTTTATTTTGCATTTCTCACAAATTTATTCAAAATTTTTCATGTGCATAAGTGATAAGCATCACTAATGGATGTTGTCCAGGGAAGAACTTAAAGACTTAACGTATGCATATCAGTTTCTCTTAGCGGATTACCTAAATTTCACAAAATTATAAAGATTTTATATACATTTAACAAAATCTCAATTTGTTACACTCCATTTGTATTATATCACCTATCAAGTTCTCTGCAGTATAAAAATATTATTTTCTATACCGTACAATATTTTCTAGTTAAAATTTTGTATATACCAATAGCTAAATTTCTATGTCGTTACAGTATGGAGCTCTTCGAAGGAAGATTGGAGGGACATACAAGGATTTCTTCAAATCTTATGTTGATGGTAACCACATATTGAACTTTGGCAACAGTAGTACTAGAAAATTTCTTGATTGATTTTAATGTTTTTTTCTTAATTTTGTGATACTAAATTTAAGTTTATTTTGTGTTAAACTAGTGGATGGGGAATATGTGGAAGAAGGGTGGGTGGATAAAACCTGCAAAGTGTGCAAGAAGGATACCAAGGGTGAACCAAGGCAGGTAGACAAGTTTGGGAGATACGTTCATGTGGCTTGCTTGGAGAAATCTAAATCTGGAAATTTCTTCACCAGACTCTTCTCAGGATAATAAAAGCTACTCAAGACCTTAATTCAAAATTCTACTAGTTTTATTTTCTGAAATTCTGTCTACATTTCTGTAGTAAATACACATTGGTGTATGGTTGAATGAAGAGCTTGCTTTTGCTTTTTTAACATCTGTGTTCTGTTATGAAATGTCTATATATATACTTGATTCTATGCGATCCTACATATATTGTTTTGAGCCATATATAATTTGTTTCTGTTTGCATTTGGCGAATGGGAATTGGAGTCAAAGTGATTTGATTATATACAAGGCGTAGTTGTAAGTAAGAAGCTAGTGACATCAAACATGCCCTATGTACCTGGGACTGATGAGCTTAATTCATAATTGTGAAAAGGAGATGCAACCAATGTATTCAATATAAAACTGCACATTTAAGCAAAACTTCATCATTTATTAAGCAAATCTCACTGTCTCATTGTTTACAGCATTTGCAACGAAAACAATGCTTATCAAGCAACATAAAGTGATTATGCATAAGAATATAATCATACGGCTTTGGCCTTATTTAATTTGGTGTTCCTAATTTTGGGTATAAAACAGAAAATACAGCAGTACGAGTACATCTATTTGTTACCTGGATTCTTAGTTAACGGAAGAAAAAGGAACTTTATCACCATCCTTAAGTTCCACGGAGAGAACGAACACGATCTTGGATCAATTTCCTTTCCCAATCGGAAACACCCTCAAAAGCGTGCTCAGCAAGGCCCTCAAAAGGCTCCTTCCACTGACCGGTCTTCACCAAATCGTATGTAGCTCCTCGTATCGCTCTCTTATTCGGCCCACAAGGTCTCTTTGATGTGAGCGTCTCATAAGCCGTATTTAGCTGATACAAACAATCGACATATAGGCCATAAAAATTAGGCGCATTTCACTAGTGAATGTGGGCAAAGAGATTGGAAACAAAGACTTACATCCATATCACAAAACCAGAACATATACGTGATCGCGACAGCAGGGGCGCGCCCCAATCCTGCAGTACAATGTACATATACTTTTCCTTTTCCCTCTGAGATTGCCCATTCTAATGTTGAAACAGCTTTAGGTAATCCGTTCCTCAATGAATCAGGATCAAAATCTCTGAACTGCATATACACATTGCAATAGTTATTTCCAAGTCAAGGTACTATCATTTTCCTAACCAAGTTCAACCAAATTAGTTTTCATATCCTCAAGACCTAAACTGGAAGAGAAATTGAAATCATTTTATCTCAAAGTGAACTCTAGTTTTTCTCAAATTTGCAACCGAATATTAGATGCAACGAAGATTTTAGGTGGTGTGCAGGAACACGGAGATTTGGATTAATTACAGATATCATTATAGACAGTGTATTTAAGAGTTCATGCATATTCGAATCATATTTATGTGCAGAGGGCTTTATCAACATAGATTCAAGTCCAAATGCAACATTCTAATTTAAAACGTTTTCAAAATTGGATTTTATATAACTAATTCCCAAGATGTAAGGAATATGCAACTTTCTTCCCCCCCTGAGCCCACCATCGTTGAGAAGAGTATCCAAAGAAAAACGTTCTTATGCTTGTACCAAAGAAGGCATTCCTAATTGCATTTAGAAAAAGACTGAGACAACGATGAATAATTACCAATCAAAACACAAAAAATTCATTCTCTTTGCCCGGAAAAATAAGTGAACTTGAGGAGAATTGCTTACCGGTCTTCTCATATGACGAATATCTAGCTCACCACATCTTTTTATAATGGACTTCAAGTCTATTTCCCAATAATCAACATCTTTGTCTTGCTGCAAGTTAAGAATGTAGGCTACATTTTCTTCCTCTTTGAGATGATCAATGTCTTCGGGTTTTTGAGGTTGAGACCCCACAATTAGATTATCGGTTATCAACGTGTAGTTCATACCTGAAATCCTGAACAATCGACTTAATTAGACCACTAAAAAGACTTCATCATACTACAGTTCTTTTTCATTTTTCATGAAAAACAAGCATTTATGTTATTATCCATATGAGAAAATGCCAGCATAAATAATTATATATGTACATAGTGATGTGACAATGGTTGTCTGCAATTTTGGGTGGCTGTTCTACAATTTTGACCCATAAAGGTGTTTTCTTTCTAAAGGGGTGGATGAGTGCTTGCTAACTAGATTATGTAAATACATAATTATGTATGTGTAGCACTATTATCCCAAGTACATGCGAAGATTCGTCAAGACAAAACCAGACATTTCTCTCTCCCCATATGGCCTCGGTCATGAAAGGCAGCATATTCAAGAATCAAGATAATGATTCCACACGAAAACATATATCATACAGAAGTGAAGCAAACTACATTGTAGTGATACACAATACAGTTTTCAAAGGCGAGTGTGCGCTAATTTGGTTAGCTGGCAACTAAAAGCACAATCGCTGGCTGAATGATGCCATGTCAGCACACAATGACTTGAGCCTTCGGGAATGTAACTAGCATCATCCTTGCATAGTTACATGATCCAATTTTCTAGTTGTATAGCACTTCCCTATTTGAGCAGAAGTCAACATGAACCAGATAAGATCAATTTTCCTACAGTTGATTTTGAAAAAATCTAAAATAGATAACTAGCTGAAGTCAACCTGAACCAGAGAAGATCACCCGGGCTATTGAGTCATTGTGAACAGAAGCAAAACTACACTAAGGTGCTGCATAATACAATTTCCAAAAGGCGATTGTTACTTTTTACATGCTCGCTATCTGAATGGTGCCATCAGCGTGCAATGACATGACCTTCACGACTGGAACTAGCATTATTCTTATGAAAAAAGGGTGATCCGGTTTCAAGTTGTGCAGCACTTTCCTGTTTAGGAAGAGCACATCATTTTTTTTTTTTTTTTTNNAAATATTTTTTTTTTTTTTTTTTTCAAAAGAAAAAACTGTAAAAAACCATACATAAAACAGGTGAAGTCAACATGAACCATAGAAGATTCCTCTTATGCTGTTGGATCCCGCATCGATCAATAATGGACTTTACTGAGTATATACGGCACATTCCACATGCAAATTTGTTTCCGAGGGTAAGCTCTACCTAAGTGATTTTATCGATTGGAAACGTCAAATAATCAATTCACCAATAGTGTTATTGGGATAGTGCCGGTAAGTGGGCCAATGTGTCATAGAAGGGGCGAATCATAGGCCATATGAAAAGTGCACCTTCCCCTTGACCCTTGCAAGCAGTTTTCTTCAAGGATCACATTTATCTTAGGGATTGTTTAATTGTAGCTTTTAAGAAAAAATTTAGGAAAAAAAGTTTTATTCATCCAACAAGGCTTCAAGATTTTTTATGCCCCGGCTTGTAAGTAAAAAAACACAACAAATTTAGAGTTTAAAAATTGCAACCAAACAAGCCCTAAGGAATTTCATCATCAGCCTACTCATTACATACCACAATACAATGAAACCCAAATCTGATTAAACCAAATGCTCTTAATTTCTTTTCCCTCTTTTGATTGCTATATCTCGATAACATATTCAATAATAAATAAATAACTTCTACTGGTAAGAACAAACAAAAGCAAGAGCAACAAATAATAAAAATACTCATATATATATATATATATGTGTAAGTGTCCTGACCAAGATCATGATGATACTCATATTCATTCTTCATCATCTTCTTCATAGCAATATTGTACTCTTCCATCCTACTCTTTGTTGAGTTCTCATCAACCCCACTTTCTGATAATTTACTTGTAATTTTGCAAAGCTTTGATGAATTTGTAGTACCCATTATATTTTTGGAAACAGATTTAGGAAGAAATTTAGTTTTTATCGGAAAAAATGAAGCCTTTCCAATTGGGGAAAAGAAAATCGGAGCATAGAATATGTTTCCTAGTGCTCCCATTTTCCCAAATCCCCACTTCTTCCAGCTCAGAAGCCTACTAGTCGGTAGCTATATATATATATATATATATATACATATATATATACAATATAAAAATATTTGACCATGCAGCCTTTTGGATTTTATCACTTTTCAGGCCTTTTTTGTGGTAGGCTGATTAATTAGTGAAATGATCATCATAGTTTTGAATATAGTTCTACTTAGCCCCAAAATTAAAATTATTATAGTAATTTTCACAAGGTTTGACAAGGTAACACAATTGGTCACTGTTATGTAAGAAAGGTCAAAGGAATAATAATACCAACGGTCCCCATAGTTTCAAATAAAATTCTATTTGGAATCCCCAGATTTAGTTAAAACAGTAATAGCCACCAAGTTTTGAATATTATGATTTTGATCCCTTTAAAGGCAGAAAGTTATCTTAGATAGTGAAACACAAAAGACGCAAGTTGTTTTTGTTCATTTAAATGTGAATTAGTCTTTTTAAGATTATTTATATTGCCATGTTTTCTAAAATTGAGACTGTTTAGGCTTTTAAGGTTAGAAAAAAATGTAAAAAAGACCAAATATGTCACTTTTTTTATAAATTGTTGGGGACCAAATTCATCTCGTTTCTAAAAATTTTGGAGAATTGTTTGCAATTACAATTGAAACTACAGGGACCAAATAGTGTTTCAAGTGATTTATATGTGCATGTGTGCCTTGTTTAAGGGGAAATCATTTTTTCTATTAAAATTCATATTGTGAGCATGTTTGGGTTTTTGTTAAAACCATGTATCTTTATTCAAGTTTGGGACCAATCCCATCACTTTATAATAGTGACTTTATGTAAAAGAATTAATAGATATATAAATTACCATTTGTAGTTTGCTAGTATATCCGAGCCACACACAATCTATGCATCTTGTAAGAGAATTAACAGATATTTCAAATAAATTGTAAAAATAATGTTGGATTCTTCAATTTCCTAGAAAGAATTATGATGGAAAAGATATAAATACAAATTATGCAATCCTTTCAAAGGATAGGTTCGCGAGATCTATGCTCGTCAGAAAAACGTTTCACACTCTCTGAAAGAACGACCACGGTTCTATTTCCTTCAAATTCCCAAACCCGTTTCCAAAATCACATCTATAGTTTTTTATATAGACTCAAATATCCTAATAGCAAAAGGTTTCAAAGAAAAATGAATAAAAAATATAAGAAAGGAGATAGATCAAATGAAAAGACAATTTCTAATTCAACTAATCTAATTTAATTGAGTGAACTTCGACTTCTGGCTTTCAAGCTTCATCATAAGCCCTTAGTCACATGACTCAAATCTAATATTACCAATAGAGTAGACGTTGTTTCCTTATAGAGCCGTTTCGCTAATAAAATTATGCCATCGGACTAATAAACCGATCTTCAAATTGCAGCCAAACAAGCACTATTTAGCATCCACAGCACCTCAAAACTCAAACTTATGAAAACTTACCAAAAAGCTTCATAACAACTTGTGCCAATTTAACAAGAAAATAAGGTAACATTAGGTCTTCAATCTATACACATGTGACCCAACTAAAATCAAACAATCGCCCCGGAAAAAAAAGAAAAAGAAAAGAAAAGAAAAAAAGGAAAAGACTTTTAGTGAAGGATCCAATTAGTAAATAACTCTGGATTGATATTAGCATGTAAAGAACATGAATGGCAAAGAGATTATATAATTTCAACCATCCTTTTATTCTCCAAAAAAAACAAAGAAATTAGAAAGTTGAATCCTAAAACAAGCATGTCCGCAATACAGAAACCAGAAAACCAGTTACATTACATGGTAGACATTCTAATGATGTTAATTTGTTGTTTCTAATGTTGTTCTTGCTTCTGTTGTTCACCTTGCCAAGCCCAAACAATGTCCTTGAGAGCTGGTTTGATATTTACCTTCAACATCTTCTGATATTCATATGTATCACCTTTCGATTTCTTCAACTCCACCATGTGTAATGACGGAGTGATCTCGAATATCTCCCAGTCGATGCATAGTTGCCCCCTTATGTCTTCACTAAATCCCTCGAATCTCAACAAACCTTTATCCTTTATCACAAACCTCATCCTCAAATCTCTTGAAATCTCTTCCAATTTTGAAACAATCGCCGGAACAGGCTTCAATGTAGTAAATTGAACTTCGTCCTTTTCCTCCACAAACATACCGGACAAACTTAACCCTGAAGAGAAAGAGATTATATCAAAAGCATTCATGTTTACGGGTTTCAAAAATTCTATTTTCGTCGCGGTGGCAACATCACTACCGTCCGCACAAGGAGATGTTTTCTCACTTTCGGCTTCACTACTTTTGGATTTGGAATTAGACCCTTTTTTGAACCAAGAGCTTTTCCTAATTCTAGAAATCGAAATCCTTGTTAGAGGGTTCGGATCAAGGATTCGAAATAGTAATTTGCGAAGATCAGATGGGAACCAATTTGGGCATTTGTAATCTGCCTTGCTCATTTTCCGATACATTTCCATAAGATTCATATCATGAAAAGGTAAATAACCTGCCAACATAACGAATAAGATCACCCCACATGACCAAATATCAGCTTTAACCCCATCGTACCCGATTCTATTAATCACCTCGGGTGCCACATAGGCAGGGGTCCCACAAGTTGTGTGGAGTAAACCATCTTGTCGCTTAGACTCAACGAGTGCACTTAATCCGAAATCCGACACCTTTAAGTTGCCATTTTCGTCGAGCAAAAGATTTTCTAGTTTCAAATCCCGGTGATAAACTCCTCTACTGTGACAAAGATCAAGAGCACTAATTAACTCGATGAAGTATTTTCTAGCGATGTTTTCTTTGAGCTTCCCTTGGGTAACTTTAGTAAAGAGCTCCCCACCTTTGACAAATTCCAAAATGAAATAAATCTTTGTCTTCGTGGCCATCACCTCGTAGAGTTGAACCACGTTCGGGTGTTTTACTAATCCCATAACAGAAATTTCTCGTTTGGTTTGTTCGATCAATCCGGCTTTAAGAACCCTCTCTTTGTCGATTACTTTGATGGCAACACTTTGGCCCGATTTATGGTCTTTCCCATGATAAACCTTAGCGAAGTTGCCTTGGCCTAATAATCGCCCAAAGTCGTACTTATCCATAAGTACGTTACGATTAAAATCCATTTTGAGAATCGAGCCAGTGAGTTTAAAGATGACCTCGGCTCCTGTTCTTGTAATCTTTGGAGAAGGAACTTTCAGCAACTAAACTCATATTCAAAGGACCTCACATGATTGACTTCCAATTATTATTACTAATTAAAAGCACTGGAGAAAAGAAAATGAAAAGTTGGATCATGTTAAATAAGAGAAAAACTTGAACAAAATATTTAGAAAGATGCTAAATATAGAAAACGATGACCAGATTAGATTAATTAGCTTTTCTAACAAAATATTTTGAGGGATGCTAAATTTAGAAAACCATGACCAGGTAAGATTAATTAGCATTTCTAACAAATAATTTAGGGAGGCTAAATATAGAAAACCATGAGCAGGTAAGATTAATTAGCTTTTCGGCTTTAGGATAAGGACAATAGAAAAACATGACAAATCTCTATTTTCTACTTGTCATTGATAATCTATCCTTTGATTACTTATTCAGGCAAATTTGAAATCTAATATACATTGCCAAGGGCACTCCCAAGTCCCACCAGTCACCCTATACCAGCCTCTAATCCAAATTTTGGGAACTAAATATAGAGGATGGTTGTACCAGTGTATGTAATACTATTCAATTCTCTAAAAACTATGGAGTTTCTAAGTGATCCCCTTAACCTGGGGGACCATTTTTTCATGCAAATCACTATTTTAAAGTATTTTGGTCTCTATTTTAAAGTTTGATATATAGAGATTAAGTTTAGGGGATGCGAATAGATATACGGGAAGGAATTCCCTTACTTCACAAATCAAATTATATTAAAACTACATCTCATAAACTTGTTCTGTTACAGAATTGGCACAAGAAAATAAAGAATAAAACAAATAATCATGCGGAAAAATCAAGTTAGCATTTGAGAAATACAATCCAAATTCTTCTTCTTCTTCTATTTTATTTTATAATTGAGCTGAATAAACCTCTCAAAAATGTGACGATCTAGGGCTAATGACTTAATAAGCATAATTAGCAAAATGAGAATGATCTAATTAGCATAAATAAGACAAATACACATGCAAACTTGATTTATCAACCAAAATAAGCCCACTAATTCATACCCAAAAAAAAAAAAAGAAAAAAAATATCGAATTAAATTCCATAGAAATGAGGAGTTTTCAGATAAACATATCAAAATCATTAGGAAATGCTAATATAATAATATTTTCATATACCAACTAAAAATAAGTATAAAATTGAAAATTGAAAGAGCTAGGATTTGTGTATTACCTGCAAAAGTGTAGATCAAAATGTGTGAAGAGAACCAAAAAATTAGAGAAATTGTCACAATTTAGTCCTAATTTATTGCAAAGGTGGCGTTATCAGTGGAGAGCGAGGAGTATTCCTCTGTAGCTGTGAACATTGTGTAGTCGTGCACTCGGACACGTGGTTGCGGTAATCTTTTGACACGTGTTTTTTGGAGGTGTCTAATTAATTTCACGATTTGGTGATTAAATTATCAATTATCTGGTTTCCTAGTTTATACCTAGGATATTCCATGATTTTAGTGAGGAAAGCTCTAATTTATAAAAATTATTGTATTTTCAGGGGTAAATAAATATTACTAAAAATAAATTATTATTATTATATTTTTTTTCTATCTAAAAATAATTATAATAATTTATTTTTAATTTATAGTAATTTATCTTTAAAGCATAATAATTCTGTTAAAAAAAAAATCATGTATAAATTTCTGTAGAAAAATTCTTGTATTGTATTGGTTTCTTTAGTGAGTGGTTTTTTTATGGTAGTCCATATGATTTGTGAAAAATAAATATTCTTTTTATTTTCTATAATATTATTGATAACGATGAAGACAAAGGTTTCCAGTGGAGCCTAAATTATGCAGTTTAATTTTTCTTTTTGGTTTTAGTCCCTATTAATTATTTTAGACCCCATGATAGAAATTGTTTCTAAAGTTCAGCTCCCATTTTATAGAGTAGCCTTCCTTAAGTAGGATGAAAATAAAAAGAGTATGATAAACTAGTAGAATACGTGGGGAGCAATGTTAACCAAACTCTTATATCCAAGGGTCACTACGAGCGGAATTTTTTGAGTGTTCGAGTTCGGTTCGTCAAGAAATTTTTTTGATTTGAGCTCGACTCGACTTATTAGCATTCGAGTAGAGCTCGAGCAGAGTTTTTATCGAGTCGAGCTTAAAAAACTTACGAGTCATTTAATTCTTAGTTAACATTTACATCATTTTGAGCTCAATATTAATTTTTTATTTAAATTTTTATCCACTTTTATGCAAAATTACGTCAAAACACTTTTTTTAATTTCGAAAGTGTTAAATATTAATAAACTTTTGTTAATTTTTTAGTGAATTAAAATTAGGAATGATTAAAATTTTTATGATGAGATATCGAAAGTAATAATTAATAGAGGGAAAAAAAATTTGATGAGACATTTTAGTATTATTTTAAGATAAGTTTATTTATAACATTAATTATATGAAAGATAGATATATACATATGTATAATACTATATATTATACTTATTTCGAGTGGCTTGCGAGCCTAAGAGTCAATTTACTTTATGCTAAAGTTTGTCTCGCTAACACTATCATACGCAAAATTGAGCTCGAGCTCGGCTCATTTATTTTCAAACTAAACTCGAGCAGCTCACGAAATATCTTGGGTATTGCCAGTGGTTCTTATATCATATATCAAATGAGATTTATTTTCACTAAATATATTTTATCTAATTAAAAATCTATAAAGAAAAACGTGTAGTCGCATTTTGAAATTTTTTAGTAATTTTCCTAATGTGTAGCCTAATCCTTATCCATTGAGACGAGTCATAGTCTAAAATTAAAAACCCATCGTAGCCCATCTATCAAATTTTCATCTAATTTTATATTAATCATCATTTATTATTGCGGTACTCCATCTCTGACTTATTTATTTATTTATTTATTTATTTTTCTATGACTTATCTCTAATGATTGCCAAGTATTTTATTGACCATGTGATAATTTGAAGGATAAGATTTGAGTTTTTGCACACAAAATAGATTACGGGCCGGGACATGAAAAAGAGTTGGTAATGTAACGTTGTTACTATTTACTTTTATACATAAAATATAATTTATAAAGTCATCATAGTTATTAACATATAATTACTTAAATATTATTTTAAATGTTTGATATACATCAATTGTTCTAAAAAATTTCCATTATATTACTTTTCTGGTAAAAAAGAGTAATAATATGCATACAAATTAGTTATATCGTAAATTCATACAAATTAGTTTTGTATACCTAACAACGAACCAAATCATCAAACTCTTTCTCTTTTCTATTAAATGGGATGATGTGCCTCATTATTAGCCACACAGAGCTAATTTATATCATTTTCGGTACAACTAATTTGTATGTATACTATTATTTAGTAAAAAGTTATGTGATAAGTTAAAACAAGAGTGAACGATAGACTTTAATTGATCAAGAACTATAATAATATAATAAAAAAAATTCTTAAAAGTAACAATGAGGTGTTTATAATTTGTACACAAGTCTTTCTCAAGTTAAAATTTGACCTACATGGTACATCATCATAAGTCTTTCTCACGTATATTATTACTTCTTGTAAATAGACAACTGAAATGGACCTTACAATAATTAGGCTCTCGATGCAAAAAGCTCACCAGCGAAACTTATTAGGCAAATATCAATATTTTGAGCAGTATCAACCAACAACTTAAATAAGTTAAACTAAATCCATTCATACAAGGGATAAGAACATCTACCAACTTTAAAAATGGTATAACTGTAAGACTTAATTCTAAATTACGTAAACAAAATTTAATATACAAAATTATAAAATTATCTCTATAATTTTTTATTGATAAATTTGGTTTCTTGACGGACTCAGAATAAGGTAATTTAATCAGTGACATTAAGAGTAGTTCTGCTAAAAGAATATTCTTTCCTTCAATTTTTTAAAAATATAGATTTCCTCTTTCATTCAACAATTTCAATTCCAAAACCAGCTAGAATGAGAATCAGAACAAATTAACATTGTAGTTTGAGAACAGAATCAAATCTGGATTTAAGGGAAGTTAGGTTGTGTCTTTTAAGTTAAAGATTTTCAACTTTCTTGCTTAATAGTTAGTATATATTTGACTATTTCACTTTCAAACTGAGTTTTCTTTTTTTTTTTCTACATAAAAACTAACAAAATTAAGCTAAAAACATTTAGCTTCTTTCAAAGTCTAAGTAAACTTTTTTTTACTTAAAAGCTGCAACAATAAAAAAACCTTGCAACGTTTGTTTGCTTGAAACTTTTAACCTCATGCTTTTTCTCTTTTTAGCTTAAAAATTTAGTGCATCTTTGCATGTTCAACTTTTAAACTAAGTTTTTTTTGCTTTTTTTAACCCAAAAAACTAGATAATACGGATATTTTTAGAGTTTTCTTAGTCGGGGAGAAACTAAATTTTTGCTTAAAAATGCAACCAAACAAATAATTGCATGTCATTTAAGCTTTCGCATCCAAACATTTTTCTACAATTTAGATAAAACATAAAAGAAGATCTACCTCAAATTTTACAATATAAATTAACAACGAATAATCTAGTCTCAAAAATCAGCTGTCTAATATTTAATGCCGTTAGCAACCTCAAAGAAGTGAGCAACATTTTCCTCCGGCGTACCAACTAGATACCGTGACCAAGATTCAGTATATGCTTACCTCTGCCCGCTTTCTTAACCGTATCATTTATACGACTCGTGATGAACTCTTTCAAGTGCCCTGTACTGTCACGTCAGCACCCAATCTCCTCCTTCCTTCGGCCATATCCACCGTCCAGTCCAAGCTCACCACGTCGACACCTGTCAGAGGCATTCTCTTGAACAGGCCTCCGGACCCACTAGCGTAGAAGATTAAGGGGAGGTTAGGGTGCATTTGCTTGACAGTATCCACAATTTGTTTCAAGTAAGGTAAACTGAATTCTTCTAAATCAACTGGGCTTAACTCTGTTGCCCAGGAGTCAAGGATTTGAACAGCTTGAGCTCCGTTATCAGCATAGTATTGTATATATTTCGCCATGGATGTAGCGAATTTCTGAAGTTGTGCATGAAGGCGTATGTTCAGCGAGAAGAAAAATGAATACAAGTTCCTAAATTTGAAATTTTTCCCTCAGCTGAATGAATTCCATATGTGACATAAAGCAAAATCTTTTCAATCAATCCATTATCACATTAAAAGAAGATGACTGGGCAATAGCAGAATTATCGTAGATTGGCATAAGATTATGTTCCTTGAGTAATACTTCAGTATTTCAGCAATGTCAGTTTCATTCGATGCGGTATATAGAAACACCTTTGGTCGAGAGAAAGCTAGTCGCTTTATTTTTGCGAAGTGCTTTGACGAACCACCTTCAACACAATACGATGCCAAAGTGAAGGGAGCCCCTACAAAACCCAGTACCGCTGCTTCTTTATTAACCTGATGATAAAATTTACAAGAGATATTTGATGCATTTAATTTACACCCA
>MKEJ01060204.1:0-11219 GCA_001753735.1 Embelia ribes
GTAATATCAATGGTATTAATCATATTTTTTTTGCACTTAAAACTCTCCAACAAAATGGGGTAGTTGAGGAAAAAATCATTTTTTATGAGAAATGGCTCATACCTTACTTTGTGAAAATAACTTACCCAAGTATTTTTGGGCGAAATCCGTTAATACTACTTGTTATGTAATGAATTAATAAGACCAATTCTAAATAAAACACCATATGAGCTATGGAATAAAAGAAAACCAAATATTAGTCACTTATTAGCTTTTAGATGTAAGTATTTTTTTTAAACAATGGTAGGGACAATCTGGAAATTTTCGAATTGTTTATGCCTTCAAAATCCATAGCGCTTTGGCTCTAAAGAGAAAGATGCTCTAACTTCTCTCTAAATTTAGGCAACCCACCAACCACCATTAACCTCCTACCTCCGATCACCACACCAACCCTCCTCAGCCAATCTCCCCCACCGACCTCCAGCTACCTCCAGCCACCCACCACCCACCTCCGCCTATCATATCCCATCCCCTCTCACCACAAAATCAAAAATCAGCCACCATAACATACCTATCCTAATTTTAACCTCCTCGGCAATCCACCAGGCCATTCTTAGCCACCTCTGCCACCGGAGCTCCAGCCACCTTTCCCGCCGGAAAAAAACTCAACCAGAGCCTGTTTAGAAACCCATACTCCTGTCAATTCTCCACCCCATAATTCGGCCAGTTCTCCACCCCATAATCCAGTGACTTTGCCTTATTCTCCTATAGCAGCCATTAATGAAGAGGAAACTCCTAAAATTATGGACATAGTTTCAAGGCCATGGGGAGTACCTTTTGTAAGGTCACTCAAAAAGAAATGATCCAAGCGAGAAATTATATCCAATCTATTAAACAAGAGCTTTTCAAAGCCAAGCTAGAATGACATAGAAGAGTCCACGGTAGTCATTTTGATGATGATATGTCCATCAGTGACACAAGTGAAGAAGAAACAGGTCTTGGAGACAATGATGATGAAGGGTTAGAGAACAACCTCACCTCGAAGGAAAATGTGGCCTTTAGGAAACAAATAAATGCGGCTCTCAAATTCTGGCATAAGGAATAAAAGAAAATTCTTGAGGTTGATGCCATCATCGGAGAAGAAGAGAGGAAAAAGTATTTGAGAGTGAACGAAATAAAAGTTGAGCCAAAGGTTGCTCCGGATGTGGCAGCTACGAATAAGGGAGGTGTCAAACGGGTAGAAAAGAAAAATTTCCTGGCCAAGGAAGTGGCCGGATTTAAAGCTCCGACGGAAATCTTGGCCAAAGTCCAGACACAACCTTATTTGGCCGGCAAGTGCAAGAAGAAGGTGGATGCTAACTATTCTAAGTTACATCCATCATTGGAACTCTCTTAATCAATCAACTAACTTGTCTCCTTTTCCTCTACAACTTTGAATTCAAATATTCCCCCCAATTTGGTCTTGCAAAACTTGGATGACCTTAACCAAACTATCCTCTTGCCATTAGGGACCAATTCTGTTCTAACCCAATTTGTCCCCCCGGTTAAACTTTGACTAGTCAACCTTTGATCGGTCAAACTTTGACTTGCCAAATTTCATCCAATTTCACCAATTTCCATCCGACGAGCACGTAAAACATGGCCAACCCTATTAGCCTGGGGTCGGGTAATGACATGCTACTTCCACAGGGCTCGGGTATTGGGGCCCAAACCATGGCAAAGCTTGAATGGATTTGTCAAAGGTGATTGATTCCTAATCAAGAATGGACCTGTGTTTCGTTACCCCGTCTCACAATGAATCCGGACTCTTAACTCTTGATAAAGGCTCTTCCCTAGAAGGAGAAAATTTGTGGAAGACTACTTTGGTGGGATACTCGGTTGATAGACGACTCCCTTTCAAGCTTCTCCAACAACGAGTCATGTCTCTATGGGGACCTCACTGTTTGAGGGAAGTACGAGTAAACAAAGAGGGATTCTTCTTCTTCACCTTTTGTTCGGTAGAAGGGTTGGAATTGGTCCTCAAGAAGGGCCCTTGGATCATCTTTGGCCAACAAATTTATCTTAAGCCTTGGAGGAGGGATTTCGATTTTCGTAAGGAAGAATTCAAGAGAATCCCAAATTGGATCAAAATGTTCGGTATTCCCACTACTTATTGGTCCAAATCGGGTTTAAGTGCTATTGCTAGCAACATCGGGAACCCTTTGTACGCGAAAGAGATTACATCCAAAGCTAACATCCTCGATTACGTTCGGGTATGTGTTGAAATGGAGGTGGGTAGTAAATTTCCGCCATCCTTTAAGGTAAAAACAGAATTTGAGGAAGAGTTCGAGGTTAGAGTGGAGTATAGTTGGCGGCCAAGGCAATGCCACTATTGTAACGTCTTTCAGCATCTCACTCTATCTTGCCCAAAGAAGATGTCCAATGAGTGCGCTCCTCCTCTTCCTACCCCAAATCGCTTTAAGGTTCTAGATAAAGATGAGCATCCAAGACTGGGTAACCGAGAAGGAATGGAGCCCACTCCAAGTGTCGGAGACCCAAGGGGTAAGGTAGTTGATAGTGCGCATGCCAAAGAGAGGACGCTTGGGGATAAGGAGATAGGGGCTTCTGGAAATGGAACACCATCTCCTATTCTTTGGGGACATAAAGTGAAAATGTTTGATGAACTCGATCATATAAACAAGAAGAACCTCAAGAAAAGTGCTCAAAGGAAGAAGAAAAGAATCAATGAAGTGCATGGAAGTACATCTCCTAATGTTCAAGGGTTAGATTTCAATTCAGAATATGACGGCATTGGGACTCCCATTTAGTGGGGGAAGAAAGGCCTCACTGTGGATGACTTTGATATTAAGAGGACCCGTACTTCGAAAGAGAATAAGAAGAAAGGTTATCGAGGCTCTTAGGTCTGCTAGCTAACTAGTGTTGTTTCTTGTTAGTTTGTTTTTATCTTGTTTAGCTTGGTAGTCAGTCTGTTGTCTACCTTGTTTTGAAGCTGGGTTCAATCTCTGTGAGAGGAATCGGTCTCTAGTTTGGCTGGAATTTTTTTTTGGAAAGTTCAAGGGGGAGGGGGGATTCGAACTCATTACCTCCTATTTGTGAGGTTGAGTTATGGCTCACTAGGCTACTCCCAGTGGGTTAAGTATTGTGTTTTTTTTATGTATCTTGTAAAATTGATTATCTTTTTGATATCTATATATATGTGCAAATATGTAAATTTGTATAAAAACATTTATAGGTATACTATTTCAAGTCGGTACTGGGTGAAACCTATGTCTGGATCGGCCCGATTTTGATAATTTTATCATAATCCAAAACTCACCTTGAAAAGTTTGATTCCTACCGAATTGGTCCCGAATCAAGCACATTCCACTGCGAATAAGATTTTTTTGATCCAGCCTATATCCAATTCCGGATTGAATTTCGATTATCTATTATTTTGTACAACCCTAGTATGTATTATCATCTTGCCACACATTAAACTTAATAATTTTGAGTCATAATGAGGACTAATCGTATATTTTTCATAACATGCAAGGACCAAAATGAATTACGAATTAAGTGGTGAGGACCGTTGTGTGATTAACTCATAATTTTACTTAAATTAATTACTACTCTCTTGTTCACAAATATTTGGTGCAGTCAGCATACAATTTTAAACAAAAGTAAAAAGTATTTTTTGAAATTTTGAATGACATATAATATAAAAACTATTTGTGTTAAATTTTGTCTTTTTTTATACCTATTAATTTCATATGACTTAAAATTGGTAACAAATTATACTTTATATTGAATAAATATAAAAAAAATATATATATATTTTTGGGCACTTTGAAAATTAATTTGTACTTATGGAGGAGGGAGTATTAGTTTTCTTTAGTTATTAATTGATCGAAGTTCGGGTCCAAATTCTATCATTAGGGTCTTCTTTCATTTGTATTCGGATCTCGGCGAGAGCGAGAGAGAGAGAGCGCCAGCAACGGTCGAAGCATCATTTCTCTTCATCATATTGTCTGTCTAATTTATTATTATATTTTCCTTTTTTAAGGAAAAAGGTTGAGATTGTGAATCATAGTTTCTCTATCTGTACAGGCAGATATATAGATACATACATACTTACATATACAGGTATGGGTAAAGCTAGGAGGAAAAGGGTTGATTAATTCCTAGCTGCCAAATGCTTTTTGTGTCTCTAACTTTCTAAGAAAAAAAAGAAAAAGATGGCCGATGCTCTCTGCCTATTCATCAGGGTATGATCCTCTTAGATTTTTTATAATTTTGGGTAATGTGGATTATATAATTTTTTGGTGCAAGTGGGTATTTTCTGATTTCGGTTTTGGGTGATTAATTGAATTTATTATCTTTTTGGGGCTTTTTAGAATTTAGAATGTTTGAATAGCAACTAACCCAGGTTCCAAAATTTTGTTTTTGCCCTTTTTCTTTATCTAGCTTTCAAAAATAGAAGCTCAATCATATGCCCTCTTCTAAATCTTTATATTTATGATTATTTGGGTAAATGTCTATTAAATACTTAATATTTTTTGTTGCATGTGGGCATTTCTGATTTTGGTTTTATATGATTAATCAAATTTATTCTCTTTTGGGCCTTTTTAAATTTAGGATGTTTGTGTAGCACCTAACCCAGGTTCCAAAATCTTATTTGGTTGACTTTTCCGTTTTTCATTACTTGTGGGTTCAAAATTAGAAGCTTAATCGTATGCTGTGTTATTTATTTTGTCTCCAAAATGTATATATGTTCTCATATTTTGCAGCTAGATGATCTAGTTTAGGAATGCTTTCACATGATTAATAGAATCTATTCTCTTTTGAGGGTGTTTTAATACTAAAATGTTTGAATAGCACCTAACCAAGGTTCCAAAATTTGGATTTTTTTTACTCTCTTCTTCATTATGGGTTCAAAATTAGAAGCTAAATCATATGCACTTTGTTCTTTGTTTTTCTCCCAAGTGTATGTATGTTCTCGTACTAGGTCGCCTTGGTTCACTAAATTTTTATGTTCTGTTACGATGGTGTACCACATTTGAGCGTGCTCACTAATCGCAGTTCACTTAATGGATATTAGTGATTTCATTGATTTTGATGTGTAGTTTTGCTTAATAAGTTGAGATTATGCATCGTATAGCTGTTTTATGCTTGTAATATTTGAATTTTCAGGATAGTGTAATTATAAAGGCACCAAAGAAGTCCCCATTAATGCTGAGGATGATTGTTTTGATGTTTGCAATGATATGTGGCATTTATATCTGCTCAATCTGCTTAAAGCAAATTAAAGTCCAAATGAATATGGAAACACTTAAAGTCGACGTGATTCAAAGACCTTGTAAATTACCAAATGTAGAACCAGGGGAGAAAGTTTATCTGCACTACCCACAGCCCAAAACTTTTAGCAGGTACGAAATCAAACGTTTGTTTGATTCTATTTTCGGTTGTTGGTTTCATAGTGTTGTTGCCTTTTCTTTGGAAAGAAAGTGGTTTCTTCTATGTTTTGAAACATTTCTTTGGAAAGAAAGTGGTTTCTTCTATGTTTTGAATCATAGATTTTCTTTCCAGAAGTTTGTCTTAATTGTTTTCATGACTATTTTGTCAAATGCCCCATAGTAGTTTCCGATCTAAAGACAGTTTTAGGAACAACAGTCATGTGGTTTTGCTATTTTTTTGCAGACGCAATTCCAAATTTAGCAAATACTTGTTTCTTATTAATGGGCTGTTGAAGCCAAAACATTCTAGAAAAACTGTTTCAAAGACCAATTTGGTGTTTCTAAATAACTAGAAAACCGTTGTAACAATCTTAATTAGACACACTTTCACCAGTACGTGTTCATAGTATGTGCTGAATCGTATCAGTTTTCTTTCATTAGGGCTGAGTGTAGATGCTATCCTGTGAGATCTTTCGCCATATTGTCTACCCAGAGATCTGGGAGTGGATGGTTTGAGACGTTATTGAATAGCCATTTAAACATAAGTTCAAATGGAGAGATTTTTTCCGTTAAGCCCCGGAGAAGTAATATTTCAACGATAGTTGAAACGTTGGATACTATTTATAATCTCGATTGGATGTCTAGTGCTTCAAAGAACGAGTGCACAGCTGCAGTTGGGTTGAAGTGGATGCTCAATCAGGTCAGTTATTTCTTCATAATGGCTCGCCTCTTCATATCTTGAAAATCATTTCATTGATTTCATTGCATAAGAGAAGTTATGAATTTCACAACTGAATTTAATGGGCTGTGGTGTATTACCCTCTAACTACTTCACTAGTCTCCCTTAACAGTTTTCATGTATAAACTCAAATCTTGCATTTGGATAGGTTTATGAAATCGAAATGGATTTGGGACGACTGAGGTCTCTGATGCAAATCAATGGAATGATCTCAGTTTTATGCAGTACAAGTTTTCAAATGATGATTGTACACGCTTGTCATAAACCTATATTGTTAAAACCTCCAGTAGCAAAAGATCGTACGCTTGAAAAAGTAAACCATCTACAATGCAGTACGTTGACCCTACATATCGAAATCGTCGAAATCGTCTTGGATGAGAAAATTTGACTGATGGCTAGAAATGTCGGCTGGTGTTGAATTTTATTTCATACTTTCTACGTGCTATGCTTTAACAAAGGGTTTGCAAATTAGTTAAGTTGACATATTTCCACATCTCCTGTAAAATAATAATTGCTTTGTATCTTTTTCTACAGTTGTGGATCATTAATTGAAAGTTTCGTCAAAATAGATGGATGAAGGGAGGTGGAATTGTGGGGTTTAACTCTTGAGTTTTGATGGATTACTGTTTGTTAGTGTCATCCAAGCATGTTAGTGTCAAGGATGATGCATTTATATTAGCAAGTAGTATAGAACAATAGAACATCAACATATACAACCAAGCTTTTTGAGGAAAGGAGTTGGATGGAAGATTTTGCATTAATTTCATATGATGACAATCATAGGACGTTCATATGAGGAAGTATATGTATAATTATCATGTATTTTATTTCATTTTCATATCGACTTGGCAGCGATGGGAATCTGTATGTGATTACAATTGTAGGATGTTTCTATGAAAAATGTATATGTAACTGGTCATCCTTTAGGTATACTTACATTTGTTACGCACCTCATGGTAGAATTAGAACACTTGAAAAGTAACTCAGTTATTGTAATATCTGGTCTATGGGAGGACCCTTAATTAATTATGAGTCGTCTTCTGGACTTGATTTTACTTATCTTTATCAAACCTGTTTTCAAATTGTTAATGGCAATAATGTCAGACTAGTTTTTCTTTATGGGTGAAACTGAGCATCGTGAATCTTTTTTCCCCTTTCTTTATGCTTTATGTAGGGTTTGATGCAGCATCATGAAGAGATTGTAAATTATTTCAACACAAAGGGTGTTTTGGCGATCTTTCTCTTCAGAAGAAACCTACTCCGGAGAATGGTCTCTATACTTGCTAACTCATACGACCAAAATGTGAAGCTACTCAATGGAACTCATAAATCTCATGTTCACTCAACTCATGAGGTATCTCTCTCTCCCATCCTAAGCTACTGTCTCCTTTAGCTATCCGCATCACTTGCCAACTCATGAACTAGTGATATATTGTTTCAGGCGGAAATACTTGCAAGATACAAACCAGCTATCAATACGACAGCGCTGATTCCCAATTTGAAGCAAGTAGAGGATATGACCAATAATGCTTTGGAATACTTCAAAAGCACACGCCACATCATCCTTTACTACGAGGACATAATCAAGAATCGGACGGTAAGACATTTTAGTTCGTGTTTTCTAACTCTTTTATTGTCTTTTATGTTTTTAGTTTCCATCTTGCCTAAACCTTGTTTATGATGTTCTTATGGACAAATACTCTAAACCCAAGGATAACAAATTTTATCGGCTTTCGAGTTTAAAGAAAATGTTTCCGGAACTAGACCAACCAGGGTGTTCTTTTACAATGTGTCTAATTGGAAAATCAGAATAGAGTTTTGATAAATGATTAGAATTAATCTACATCCAAGATATTCACGAGACACCCGACATTATTTTTTTTTTTTATTGAACGATTAGTGCCCACACCAAACATTACTTGAAAGAGAAAATATTGCCCTTCTTTGTGTTTACATATCTTAATTAGGATATATGTTTTTCTTGGGTAGAAATTGATCGATGTCCAAGACTTTCTAAAAGTACCTAAGCGGGAACTGAATAGTCGTCAGGTGAAGATACACAAAGGGCCTTTATCTGAACAGGTCGAGAACTGGGTCGATATACAAAAAACACTGAATGGGACTTCATACGAAAGCTTCCTCTTTGCAGATTATAACATGTAAACGGCGAAGACACTGTAAATTCTACCTTCTTAACCCAATTCTTTATTTGTTTAGGTAGGACACGATTAGGCTCCATTCGGCGCTACTTCTCTGTGAGGTTGTTTTCATTTCGATTTTCCTAATTTAGAAATGAAAGCAGATTTACCGTGGAAGAAACCGGTGCCAAATAGAGGATTAGTATACCTACCGTGCTGAAATTTTGGCTTTACCACTTGCCCCTCTGTAGTGTATTTTGTTCTTTCTAATTTATTGGTTGTTGAGTTTTATTTTTATTAATGTTTATTGTGGTGAAATACAGGATTGTAGACTGGTATAGTTGAGCTAATTTAAATAGATGGAACTTATTTTGTCTCCTCAAATCTGTTTCGAACAATTGTGCTTTTAGTGAAGTTCTTAGAGGAACAATTCATTGTTGAGCAACTGTCTTTGTTTTCCCTCTTTTCGCTCCATAGATTGCGACACCTTTGCTCCCTTATCAAGTTTCTCCCCTAAAGAGATGTTTGATGTGAGACGTTAAACTTTAACTCAATAGTGTTTTTAATTTTTAATTTTTTAAAAATAAAGTGACAATATATTCTTTGGGTTTCATCTGAAAATGAAATCAACCTGCAAAGTAAGGAAAGATTCTTCTGAGAGAATACGATTCGTTCTGTCCTTGAGCAAATATGAGAGTTGAAGATAACATTCCATATACCATTTCACTCTTTCGTTGCCTACATAACCCGGGTGAGTAACTCTAATCTCTTCCATATTCGTCATACAAATGTGGAGTTCTGATGGAGTTTTACTTTGTTTTCGCCCAAGTTTCTTCTCCCCCCACACCCTGGGGAAATGCTTGATGTTACCCATAATCTTGTTATATCGCGTTCTTCTTCAGTTGGGTACTCTTTCTAAGTTGAAAATATCGTGTATATGGTTTTGTGTGGGACGGTTTTTATTCAGAGGCAGCTTGCTATATGCCATTGTTTGTAAATTTATTCGTTTCATTGAAGTAATTCAGCTGCTGCTTCTTCATTGATCAAAGCCTTAATTCCAGGAATTTGGGATTGGCTTGGTTAAAGTATTTAAGCTAAATTCTAAATTTTGGAAAGATGAGACCGAAAAAAATTGGGTCACTATAGTCAATAAGCTTGTTTTGAAAGTTGATCATGTAATGTGGGGCTTGTTTGTACTATTTTTAATCCTTTTTCTTTTATTATTATTATTATTATTATTTTGCTTAAAAAATGGTGTACATTTAACTTCTACTTCTCTTGGGGATTGACTTGTAAAAGCAAGAAATTTTGAAGATGGATGTATCTCGTTTTTTGTTTATTTTTTTTGTCGGTCTTAGAAAAGGGTGCTTTCTAACTTGTAAAGCTGCAACAAAAAAACATATGAACTTAATTTAGCAACTCTTGGGGCATTTATTGTTTGCTTTTCTTGTCCTTTCTTATTGTTTGTATTGAGTTAACCCTTTTGGTTTAGTAGAAGCTCAACCTATCTCTACAATTCCGACATTAAATCCATACAGTCCAACAAATCTCATTTGTTTTTAACAAGTATTTTTAACACTCTTTTTCTTCTCTCGTAATTGGTCTATATTTCAGTCACAACATTCTTTTGTTCTATAATAATAATAATTATAATTTTATGTAGAAATATTTTGTCCTTATCTTTTGACTGGATCGAGTTAAGAGCCGTTCCTATCTTGTATATGTAATATGTTTCTTAATAGAAAATGTGAGAATTTCAAGAATTCGTAACCAAGAAAAATGATTTGGACATAACTTTCCGATTTGTTCCTTGGATGTTGAGAAAATGGGAAGGTTAAGGTTGTTTTTCCTTTGTCCTAAATTTTATACTGTGCAAAATATACCAAACTTTGTACCATGCGTAAGTTTTAATATGCGTGACCAGAGATGGCAATTGGGCTGGGTTCCAAACTAATTGCATTTGATTTGGTTCAGATTGGATTGGAAATAAATACAGGTTTGGATTAATTGGATTAAGATTCAAATATAATTTCACTAATTGGGTTGTAGGTTAGTTTAATTTGGCTTGGTTTTTGGGTTGTTTGGGGTTAGAATTTGATTGAGTGTAGTAGATTTGCAATATTAATTTTATTTTCATATATTTTTTTTTTATAGAAAATATAATTTCTCAAAAAAATAATTTTTAAATAAACTTAAAAAATATTTTATTGAAATTTATTTTAAAAAAAAAATCAATATAGTGGTTTCTCCGTTTCCAACTTATACTTCCTTGGTCCATTCCTACGCGTGACAATATCTATATGGTAAATATTTAAGGTAATATGTTGCTTGAGACAGCTCGTAATATGTGATAAAAATATTTAAAAATAAAGTTATTTTTAGTATTGATATTAAACCAAGTTACATGCTCCCTTTGAAACTAAAAAACAGAAAGAATTAAAAAACATGATTCAACATAAAAGGAAAGACCCAACAATGTCACTTCAGAGACAAAAGTAAAAGTAGAAAGAACACAGATCGTTCTACTAGCATCATATGATATCACATCAGTTGAATTGCATGACTGGTCCCCATAGTTTAAACTAAAGTTCCATCTGACTTACATAGTTTCAATTTAATCACTAATGGTCCCCGTATTCAAAAGAAGACACGGATTTAGTACTAGTTTTGGATGGCTTTTTTGTTGTCTGCTTCTTCTTTTTTCCCTTGAAAATTATAGCTAAAGAGTTTGATAAACTTTAAAGTACCTGCTTTTAATAATTTACTTCTATTTTTTAGAGCGCTTTTGGAAGTAACTTTAGAGATATTTTGAAAAGTTACTTATGTTTTTTTATTGATTACCATAACAATCTCAATTATATTTATTACATTTCTCATACATACCTACTTTTGTCTTTTTACTGTCTATCAAAATATTTTTTAAAATTTATT
>MKEJ01060206.1:0-13401 GCA_001753735.1 Embelia ribes
TTTTTATTTTTTATTTTATTTTTTTTTTTTTTTTTTTTTTTTTTTTTTTTTTTTTTTTTGATGTATTAAATACCCCTCTTCCAGGATACTCTGGCTTGAAAATGATCTAAAGAATAGACCATCAGCTTCTTGGAGGTCATCCTAATAACACAGAGAAAACAAAACAATGTAGAAATATTAAGAAACAATTAAGAAAAATTATTAATAAATGCTAAGAAAAACACTGAAGGAGTTAAGAAACTGCTAAGAAACTGTAAAGAAACAGCTAAGAAACAGTAAAGAAAATAAGAAACAATGAAGAAACTCTTAAGAGCTAGTAAAAAAAATGCTAAGAAATAATCAAGAACCTAAGAAACAATCAAGAAAATGCTAAGAAATAGACAATAAACTAAGAAACAGTAAAAAAAAAAATGCTAAGAAACAATCAAGAAACCTAAGAAATAATCAAGACAATGCTAAGAAATAGCGAAAAAATAGGTAAGAAACAGTAAAGAAAATAAGAAACAATGAAGAAACTCCTAAGAAATAATTTACCAGAAAATAAGAAACAATAAGAAAAATTAAAATAAATGGATGCCCAAAATTGAAACTTTATTTACCAAATTTATATTTCCCCATAATTTCAGTTCCAAAATTGTAACCATATTTACCACAAATCTATTTCCAAACTAATAAGAAATAGTTCAACACAATAACACTAGAAAAAACTAAGAAATGAAGGGTTAAGAAACATGCAGAAAATATTAAGAAACAGATACGAAAGATATCAGAAATCCTAAATGATTGTAAAACTATCAAATCTTACAATTGCTAATAAATGCAAACAACCCAAAATTTAAATCATATTCACCACAAATATATTTCCCAAATTGAAACCTAATTTCAAAGAGAGAGAAACCTGCAATACGAGAGAGAGAGACCGGTTATATAGAGATACCTGCGGTGCGTAAAAGAGAGAGCTTGCAAGAAAAAAGGACGGCTGGAAGAGAGAGAGAGTACGATATATCAAATAGAGGGAGTCGTGCAAGTATTGAGAGAGAGAAGAGTGCTAACCTGTTTCAATTTTAGTATCCAAGGGCAAAAATGTCCACAAGATTATTCCCTATTTTATCCTTCATGTTTGTATTATAAAAAATAACTTATTGGGGCAATATTGGTATTTTCCTATTTATTCATTGGCCGACAAATTATTTGATAACTACATCCCATGTTTGTAGGGTTGCAATTTTTCCTCCTTATGCCAAGTGTTACCCACAAAATTAGTGTTACAGTTAATTTACACAAGATAACTATCATCACATTTTAAATTGATTGGTCAGTTGATAAAGAGATGGAGAAAAGAGATAATGGGAGAAATACATGTAAATAATTCTAATGAGAGAGAATTCAATCAAAACTTAACACATATTCTGGAAATGAAAGGATGAGGTAATTTTATTAAATTATATATATATTAAATTTTTTATCACTCTCTCATCCCTTCTCAATACATCAATTCACTCTTATTTGTTAGAGATGTTATTATATTCAGCAGCAAGTCTCAATTTTTTTTTTCAAAAATAATACTATTAAAAAAAATTTCAATTATGAACAATTTGTAATTTTTATTAATTAATTTATAATATATAACTCACTCGCGTGTGGCATGTATTCTAGTATTGGTACGAAGACTATGTGCTCAATTTATCCTATTTGCAAAGGGAATTTGGGCAATAAAGCCGATTTTGAGAGCATAAGTCACGGGCGAGTAATATTAGTATATTCTGAATATTCTACCATAGAAGGTGGTTAGATTAAGCGGGTGCGGCTGAGAAATGGCCATATCATCCTCCTCCGTCTATGGCGGCTCCGAGGCCGCAGTTCCTCTCTTTGACGACATCGTTGACGGCGCAGTCGACTACAAGAACCGCCCCGTCGCCAGGTCCAACTCCGGCGGTTGGCGATCCGCCTCTTTCATCATAGGTAAACAGACACTTCCGGAATATCGATCATAATTTGATTATACATACATACATGCGTACATATATATGTGTATATAGTAGAGTTAATCCAACAAACTTTGATTTTGTATAGTTGACTGGTTCTGGTACTAACAATTATATAAATAAACTTTACAAATACCTAGGTGGGTAGATAATGATGGTTGATCTTATTTTTATGTAAATTGTGAATTCACGTGATTTTGTATAGTTGACTGGTTCGTAAACACACTGGTGTTTGTACAGTTTTACATAATTCTTGTACTTGTGTCGTTACTATTGTGTATACACAGAATGATATCACAATTCTGTAATTTCAGATTCATTCATTAGAACGGTTATGAGAACGCTCATAAAACAAGTTCAGGATTGCAAAATTGCTACTAACAGATCATCTATGTACAAAATCGTGTATGTGTAGAATTTTCCACCAAGAAAAAATGGCTTACATTTACAGATTGTGGGATATCATGATATATTTATTGGAGTGCAGCCTGTACTATGTGCAAATTGTGTGTACTATGTGCAAATTGTGTGTATTATGTTCTTTTTTTGTACTCCCTCCGTCCCAAAATTAATAGGCTTGTTTGAATTTTCACTTGGATTAAAAACAAAAATAGTTAAGTGGTTAGAACATTTAATTTTCTTGCTTATTTTATTGAGATACCCTTCATCGGAAATGTAAAATGTCTTGTTTGTTTAAAAAAATACATTTAATGAGGGTATATAAGTAAAATGCTTATTTTGACTACTTTTTAAATAAGGAAACTTGCCTATAATGTGGGACAACTAAAAAAAATAGAATGAATTATTAAAATAGGACGGAGTGAGCATCAGATTAAATTTTATTATTTATAAAATTAGTTTTGATATTTTTTTGCTTTTGATATGCATCTTGTATTTCTCTCTTTTTTTTTTCCCCTTTATTACTCACTTTATAAAAGATCGGATTCTATAGAATTTATACTATGATAGTGTTTTTATGAAAAATTGATATCTATTTAGGTTAACTTTAAGTATGTGAAAATTAATGTTGATTATATTAAAAATTCATGGAGAATCTTATATTTGTAGAAATCAATTTATAAAAATATTTATTTCCAAGAAATATTTTGATTTTTAAATATAAATTTAATAATTTCTATTATAGCAAGTTATCTTAAAATTATGTTTGTATATCTTGGGACAATGCGTGATCGGAAATTTAGTTTTAAGAAAATCTATTATTTTTAGTTGATATATATGTTTTTAGTTTTAATTAATAATTTCTATTATGGTAAGCTTTATTATTTTAAAATACTAATTTAATTGGACACGTGTCAAGCAATTGTGCGGACAAATATCACTATTTGATCGAATATAGTTAAAGGGGACAACTTATATATACATAAGAAGATATGCATAAAAGATATATTTTTATAGCACTTTCCTGTAAAACTGATAGTTTCTTGAAGTTAAGCTGGCTTTTAACGATTAAGAGTATATGATGGAATTGTGAACTTGAAGTTGTTGAGGTAGCAGAGAGGTTTGCATACTATGGAATAAGCTCAAACCTCATCAGCTACCTGACGGGGCCGCTCGGTCAGTCCACGGTGGCAGCTGCAGAAAACATCAATGCCTGGTATGGCACGGCATCACTTTTGCCTCTAGTTGGAGCTTTCGTGGCCGATTCGTTCCTTGGCCGGTACCGGACCATTGTCATTGCTTCCAGCCTATATATACTGGTCAGTTTCTACTTATTCTCCATTTATGATTTGTACTGAATTGTCATAAGTTGTTGCAGTAACCAAGGGCTAGTTATTATTATACCGGTATCATTGAAGAAATTGATACAATACCCGAGTTGGAAGTATGTGAAGTATGTGGGGCAACTAACGGCTGAGATTGCTATGAGCTTTGCATAAGGTGAAGTGATAAAAACCTTGGCAGCTTTATGGCAATCTCAGCCCTTTGTTACACTGGATTACTTTCTATTCTGCAAGGCATTGAATCTCTACTCGTATTACTAGAGGATACGAAGAATTTTTTCTCTTTAATTTAATTTTTGTAGGGACAGTTCAGCAAATGTTTTTAATACGCACTTGGCATTTTTTAAGTTAGAGAGGATGGCAGGGGAGGCTACTGATCCCTAGGTCTGCCACTCAGTCCAGCTCCCGGTAAAAGAATCAAATAAATTTACTGACCTTTTTTTTGATATATTGGATTCGAACACTTGGAAGATAGATTTTTAACAAGATAGTTGACAGGCAGTGTGCTACTTCAAGTTTAAGAAGCTTTAATCCTTCTATGACTGTGTAAGAGATAAATCAGAATTATGAAAAGCTATATATAGAGATTAGTAGCATCTTGATGGTGTTCCCATCTTAAATTTGCTTTTCTTGATCATGTATCAGTATTTAATGCTTGTCAATGATCATAGTTGTTTGAACTCTTGAACCAGTGTGGAGCTTTGCTGTACGAAATAGTGAGTGTATTATATGAGAAGAAATATTGAAAACAAGAACAAATAAGAATTCAAGGCATCAAAGTACTCAATTCATATACAGAGGTCACCGGGACTTCCTTTTGTTATGGAAGAGATGCTTAATACAAGCAAGTTGCTGTCGTGTAACGTTTTGCTTTCTTAGCTTAGGATAGGGTGCCTGCCATGCTAATTCCAGCTTGTCACCGAAAAAACCATGTTATCTTTTATGTCTATTTTACAGCACATTATGTTTGTATATGAATAAGCCATAGCTTGTCTATATGATGTGTTCTCCTTGAAATACTGTGGCATTAAATTTTCAACGAAAGTGCCTGTGGCATAACCAATTTCTATGCGATATAGAGAATGCTTCCCATAAAGTTCAAACCTATCTAAGAAGCACAGACACTCCAAATCGGGTGCCACACCAGTGTCGTACTCATAGTGGATACAGATTCTCCTTGGACACTCCCGGATACGTGTTTGACACGCCACATGATGTGTTCAAAATGCCAATTAATTACTTAAATTTTGGACACGTGATGGATGTGGTCAGACCAATCTGTTACTTTTTTCTTCTTCAAAGGTCAATACTTTTCACACTTAAGCATATGTTAGTGGTTCTAAAAACTAACGAGCTAACGATTGCTTAGTTCTTTGCACATGATTAGTTTTTTAGCCTTTTGATAGTTGATACTTCTTGGTTAAGCTTACTAGATTATGATATGACGAAGTTGATCAGTTTTGATTCTGCTAAGAACTCAAGAATTAATGATGTGCATCATTTTATTCATTGTTAATACTTATATTTCCCATATTTTTGGTGTTTCCTACAAATATATAGCTCATAAAAATTGTTCTAAAAAAATGAAAATGCCGAATCCTTATCGCATCCGCATTTGCTACTCCCTCGGTTTATTATTTCAGCTTAAACACACAATTTTAGATAATTTCAAATTCAAATTTGAAATGAATGTTAATGACCAAGTATGATTTTCTTTCGTTTCTAATAATTAGGAGGGACAATGGTGTAAATTCTCTTTATTATGTAATGATTGCACTATACCAAAATAGAAAGTGTCCAATTAATTTTGGACAACCTAAAATAGAAATTTGTCCAATTATTTATGGACAGAGAGAGTATTTATTAAAATTAAATTTAAATTTGATATTATAAAATTTTAATATTTAATGCAAAGAAATAATAGTTTTTTATTTAGCAATTCTATTTATATTTCGATTATTTATACAATGAATTTTTATAGTATTTTTTTATTTATATATTTCTTCTATCCCATCACTTCTATTCCCTTCTCTTTATTTGCTTAAAGAGAAATTTTATTTCTATTTTTTATTTGTATAATTTAAAATTATAAATTTAAAACTGATAAATAATAATACTTTTTTATTAATATATATAATCAAACAAATAGTATTACATAATTAAATGTATTGATATGTGTAGAATTTTAAGTGGGAAATGGTTAAAGATATGAAAATAGTATTTTAATAAAGTAGAAAATGTTACACATAATCTAATGAGGATAAGAAATAGAGACTGTAAAATAGAGAAAGAGTTTATTTTTTTGTATTTTAGAAAATCTGTTAAGCGAATTTGATGCAAATTCTCTTATCTTTTTTCATGGTTTGGTTTCTTGTCGATACAAAGTAGTATAAATTTGCATCCAAAAGCTTGCAGAAGAACATGTTACCCATTTATAAATAACTTCGACTTATTTTTCTTTTTTCCCACACTCATTCAAGGATAGGGAGGAAGCTCCAGAAGAGATGGTTTTGTATTTGGTCACCAAATTTTGGCGAAGGTTTTCTAATTTTGATAAGAACTTTCTCATTAGGAATCCTTTATTTATAAGGAGTATATGTCTATATGCTAGCTTAATCTTTGTTTCCAGGACTGGTCTGAAAGTTCAAAATCAGTAGAATTGAACTGACTGACTAATCGCAACGAAAGCCAAGTCTCACAAATGTCATCCTCCTTAACTAAGGCAATTGGTCTCTCACATTAGATACAGATAGGCAGACGTTGCCAATGCAAGTTAAGTGCGTAAACGATCTTCGGACTGTTTTAATGTTCATAGTAATATGGCAGAACATTTGAAGGGGGGTTGTGTCTATAATGGTAGGCACTCAGAGAATTTAAATTAATTCAAGAGGAGATTGAGCACTAAGAGAAAGCCAGTAGAACTTTCTGCTGACAAAACTCAAATCTACACCGATCAAGCAAAACAGTTATCCCAGAATAAACATAAGACAACAGACCTCTGACGATAAATTGATTCCTGTGCTTTACTGTGAGCTGCCTTCATATGTATGTTGTGTAGCTGCCCTTTCACACTCAACTCCTTTGCTAAGGCCTTATTGCCGATAATATAAGCCTGGCGCGCCTGTGGTGTTCACATAAAGAAGTGGTCAACAATACTTGAAGATTGTGGATGGTTAGGAGATGAAAAGTCAGTAGCAACGTGTCAGGTCAAGAGATCATGATTTAACAGATATTTGTCCCTTAAAAAAAAAAGATTAGTTTTCAAGTTGTAGTCAGTCCGACCTAAAAATTTGACCGGCTAAAATATTATAAGAACATAAATATTACCAAGCATAGAATGCAAAAGTTTCCATTCCTAGTTTGACGACTTTTCTAGGTTCTTTTTTTCTGTTCTATTTTTTTCATTGTTTTGCTAATTTAGTTTTTTGATTGGGGGAAGAGGAAGAAAACACAAACATGCAAAGGGAAAAAGTAGGTTGGGAGGGAGGAGGGGTAATTTCTAGTAGAGGATATTCATAGAACACACGTACACACTGGGAAAAAAAGTTGAGAGAGAGGGAGGATCTCTAGTGGACAACACTGACAATCCAAAATCAGAAATCTAGTAGCTATTTAATTAGATAATTAACCGAACATAGTGTAATAATAAAATCATAATGGAAAGTAACCCAGCACTTAATTCTATTAAATAAATAAATAACACTTTGCATAATGACACCATATACAAAGTCTTACATGAGTACCTCCACTTGTAACCCTAACAATAGGTCCCCACATATCTAAATTGTTCATAAATTTCACCCAGTACAAAAGGAGCATAAACGTACAAAAACATATGGAATCATCTGCTATGTGGCCACCTTTTCAATGATAACAAATATCGCACAGGAGACGGCATGCATAAAAACTAGAACAAAAATGATTTCTTCTCTATTTTCTATATACATAATGATTCAACTCCGTTAATATGTAAAAACAGGCTATACTGGAAAACCATATTCAGATGCGAAAATCACATTAAATTGACACTAACCAGCTGTAAAATCTACCATATAACAATGGCGTGCATATTTTTTCCTACTCAATGCTCAAAGGGCTTAAATTGCAATAAGTTACCATGGGAACATAATTGTCTTGATTAAAAATGCAGAGAACAATGTGAGGTAGAACCACAGAAGTACAAACTTTAATTTCCCTATTTTAAAAATAATGATTCCTCAATTGCACATATGCTTCAGAAACCAAACACACATAAGTCGGTACTGTAACATGTAGATCAATTCCCAAGTCACATGTGATCACTTCAATAAGAAAACAGATCCATTCGTTGAGGCACTAATTCATTCTACGCCTTGGAAAGAAAGATATATTGAAGAGTGAACTCACATATGGAAAATGCATTTTTCTTAATTTATTCTTTTCGGAAAAACAACCAAAGTACACAGCAGAGTAAACTTACTTGGAGAAAATGTTCACTTTTTGTCAAACGAGCACAAAGTTCACACGTAAAAACACTGTTCGGGAAACAAAACATAACATACTCCTGCACAACTAATACATGTTCAAATTTTATACACTTCAGCAGTATTTGAAGGAATAATATGCTCAGATTGTCATAGCAATCTGAAGATGTGCACAGAGACACCTTCCACAACAAATCTTAAAGAGAACCTCATTTTAAGGAAAAACACAAGCTCCCCCTTAAACAAAACACAAACAAATATTCACTCTGGAAGTTAAATGAGAAAACAGATAAGGAATTTAAAGAACATGGAGATCAGGATTTTAGTAGAGATCAAGACATTGATGTCATGTTACGCCCTTAAATTGAGAGTCAATGTCATGTTTATATCCAGGGGAGCATGGTGAAAGAAAATTTTCAACTAACACCAACTATGCAAGGTATTCAATAGAGAGCTTTAAGCCTCAGCTTGCACAGCAGCAATTTGTAATTGGAGGGGAGAAGGCGAAACCTAGTACCTGTTCAAAGAATGCATTACGCACACGTGCATGGTCACGAGCTTCTTCTCGCATTTCAGAGTACATATTTGCTGCCATCTCAACATAGCCATTAGTATGTAAAAAGAAGGCAGTAGTCCAATAAGTTAATTAGGAGCAAGAACATAATAGTTGAGACACAAGTGTTATTACCCACTGCTTCTCCAGTATCAAGCCAGACAGGAGCTGCTCGGGATGAACTACGGCTCTGTATCCTATCACTGTAAATGCCTCTTCCCTGCCCACCATTATAAGAGCTTGCCAACACATGAGAACTCCTACTCGAGCCAACGCTAGCATCAGCAGAACCCTTCCTTTCATACTTCCATATGCCACCATCTGAAGGTGGGATTTTCCTAAGAGCTGTTGCAAAATCTACAGCACCTCTTGTGGGGATGGTAGAGCTAGATTTGTACATGAGTAAATTATCCTTGCTGGGTGGCAGGTGAGAACTAGCACTCTGTTGGATATTATCTCCTCCATATTTAGGCAAACTATTTAGACCATTGTGCACAGAAAGAGCTGGAAAATCTATTGCAGTTAGATTTGAAGCTGACAAGGCCTTTGTGTTGAGATTCTGATTCAACCCACTATCCACTTGAAGCTACAAGCAATAACAAGAGAGCATTGTAAAAGAACATAAGAATCAAGATTTAGAATCTTATTTCGTACTAAGATTAAGCCAACCCCAATTTATTGGGATTTTAAGGCTTGGATGATGATGATGATTTAGTGCTAAGATTAGTCCCAAAAGAACTCAAGATCATCCAGCAACTAAAATTAATAAGCAATGTTTCTCTATCCACCAGCTTCAGATGCCACCGAATTGGTGAATCATATCAATGTTACAGTGAAAATCTCAAATCCAAGGAACCAAGTACTGAAGGACAACTTAATGTGAGACAAAGCAGACGACCCAAAGACATCGAGACATTGAACTAAAGTCAAGCTTAGAACTACAATTACACCAAGCCACCTCACTCAACGACAGCACAATTGCCAAGTGCGGCTAGCAGGGCTAAGGCAGTAATCTCACAATGTTTTATTAAAATTTAAAATAGAGGAACGAGTGACAATCTACACAGATTTTAACAGCATAGCAGTTAAGTGGAGATACTTATTGAATCTTCAGTAATTCTAGAGCTTGAAGCACATACAGAATTTCCATACGATGCCAACCTTTGCCAAAAATAATAAAGAATGCTTGTTATGCTATCTTACATTATCAGGCTAAATCTTGACCTGCAATAAAGATAACAGAGGAAAGATAAAAGGGCAAGTTAAGAAGCTTTTAATACCTCAAGCTGAGTAAGCATTTCAATCGTAAGATTCAAGTCACCACCATTGGCCAAGTACACCTCAGCAACGCTTTCAGAAGCAAAGCCTGGGAATTGTGAAGCCAAAAATTCAAGAGGATTCATCTCTGTATTGTCAGAAAGTGCTTGCTCATTGAGCAAACTCTGAGCAGAGTTACCATTATAAGGAGACCCATCCCCAACGAGTGACATAAATCGATCACTGTTCATTGATTGTTTGCCCCAAGGTTTAGCTGTTGTATGAAGGAAGTTGCCAGAGATTGCATCTTCACTGTAAGATGGAAAGGAGTATCTCATCTGATCTGAAAAGCAGTTACCATTGGACCCATGAGGAGACAAAGCATGTCTCTCTTTCAACAAAAAGCCACTACCTGTAGAAGCGGAAACCCTAGAGGTTTGATTGCTATCGTGCAAGGATAAGGTTGAGAAGGGGATGCTATTAATACCCTGAGAATTATCTTCGTCCATAACCTTAAAGTCCGGAGTGATATCATCAGGGAGCTGGCGGCACCAGTATTGGTGAGACTCTTCATCCGAATGATTTGAAAGTGATGATTCAGATCGACTGAGAACTGATTTCCCTAATGTTCCAGAGACACTCCAGCTTGTGGAACCTTCTGCAGGGCTTGTGCTTCCAGATGGCGGCGATCTGAGAGAAAATGGAACAAACTCCGCAGCATTTGGATTCAAAGATGCCAACTTTCTTGGAGGGGCCACGTTGTCAGAGAAACTCATTCTATTTATCTTCTTTATTTTTCTTTCGCTTCTTTTGTCTTATTTACTAACAGTTAAATGAGGCAAACAAAATAGTTATATGCACGAAAACATGAGAAGGAAATGCAAAGATACAATAGTATCACCCAAATCCTGCAAATTTATTGCAAAAACTTATTAGTCATTCAGGAATAGATTCTTACTCGAAATTAAATCCCATATCAAGTACAACAAAAACCACACTTGACAACTCCACAAAAAGTTAAAGCATAAAAAGGAAGAAATGGGCAATAACAAACAACACTAGCTTAATTTTGTTCTTGTTGTATATGAATTTGTAGTCGAATCGCACTTGATAAATTTACAAAACTAAAAGCATAAAAAGGAAGAATGTGGGCAAAAACAAAGAACAACACACGCGTCAAGTTAACTCTTGCGAAATTTACATTTGAAGCTACTACCAACAACGACAAAACATCACAATCCACAGCTCCACAAAGCTTACAGCAAAAAACAGTAAAGAAACGTCCCAGAGGACAAACAACACAAGTCTAACTTTAATATTGCCATCTCTGAATTTGTGGTAGGTATTATTTACGACAAAAAATCACATCTGACAATTTTACATAACTTCAAAACCATAAAAAGGAAGTAATTGGGCAATAACGAAGAATGTGTATCCAAGAGGAATGTTGGGGATAAAAGACCAAAACTTTGTAAGATCTGCCACAAGCAACTCGATGAAACAATTTATCTTTTGAAATGAAGAAAACAACATAACAACTCCAGCTCTAATTAACTGGTAGCATCCACATTACTCTTGCATATCTACTCAATTAAATTTAAAAAAATGATAAAAGTTAAAGAAAAAACAAGTCACAAGTACAATCCGTTAACTCACAAGAAATCAAGCCACAAATATTAGCAAACCCACATCAAATCACTCAAGCACAATCAGTATTAAAACCATGTCACAAATAAAACCCTAATAAATCAGAGAGATCTATCAGCAGCAGAATTGAGAATTAAACAGGATAAATTCACCAGCAATGGAGATCTGGTATACCTTTGCAAAGCTCAATGACTGAAGAAGCCAAATCCAATGGATCCATGTGATAAAAGCCGATAAGGATGATACAATTCGATATATAGAGAGAGAAAGAGAGATACAGCCACACCCAAAAGCAGAGAAGAGAATAGAACTGTGTGTGTGTGTGTGTGTGTGTGAGAGAGAGAGAGAGAGAGAGATAGAGAGCTTGTTCAGCCTGCTGTAGTCTACCTGAATTGGTGACTTTCTCTCTCTAGTTCTGTTTTCGATCGTATCTCAATTTTGGTTGACAATTTTGTCACTTCCTTATTTTGTTTTGTTTTTGGTTTAGCTGTTAGCAGAGAGAGAGAGGCCACAGAACTAAAGGCGAAACCCAACCCTTCGCCAGTCGCCACATGATTTGACGACTCCCCCTATCCTCTATATCTATCTCTATCTTTATCTCTATCCTCCTCTCCATTTGACTATCTTCCTAGGCTACTTACAAAATGAAGTAATACTCGCGTGTCCTACAAAAATAAGTTCAGTTTGATTTTTATATGAGTTAAAAAAATTTAAAAATTAATTTATTATTAATTTTTTGAATATAATAATATTGAATAATGAATATTTTTTTTAGAATATGAAAATATAATATTAAATGGGAACATTTTGTTAAAATTATTTTTTTATTTTAATTTCTAATAAGTAAAGGTACCTGTATATTGATTTTTATTTTCCCTCTTAATCCGGCTTCCGTCTCTTCCTCCATGGTTTGGAATTAATACTTCCTCTTGCCTCTCCAAACATTGCTCTAATTTTATATCCTACTTCCTTTGTCACACACTGTGATGGAAGGCCCCATATTTGGACCCACATAGGAGGAGACGAAAAAAATTTTGGTCCGATTGAGACTCCCTTATACCACCTCTTTAGAATCAAAAAGCTATTGTTAAAGAACCAAGGCCTTTCATTTAGTACTCTGGCCAATTTTCTTTCCTCTTTGAAGACAAATTTGATAAATATGTACTTGCACGGACAATGAAATACAAGGTTTAATACTTAGTTAAATCGAGCTATCTACTATATACTTTGATTAATGGAAAAGTCAGGTTTATTTGACAGTTATACAGGTACTATATACATAAAGATATCATATGTCAGCTACAAAGACAAGTGAAAAAAGTTAATCTCTCTTTACATTTAGTATTTATTTAATTCAGTTATTACTCTAACTGTCATTAATATTTGCCCGAACCCTCACTAACTTAAGCATCGAAGAGTCGACAGGCAATTCACCTGTCCACACTTTCAGGTACCAAAGAAGCTGAAAAAGGACCTCCGGAAGATAATCCCTCTATTTACATTTTCAGATATTTATCATCGAGAAGCATGTATCTGATTTACAACTGGATACATACTCTTCAACTGACGTTGTCTGTGAGAACTTATAATGATAGAAACTTTTAAGTTACCGAACCCACTACTCTCTAAACATGTGGAGATGTAATACCCCAGAAAATTCGGGTAAATTTTTCACATTTAATAATGCTATATAGTGTTATATAATAAATTTTAATGCGAATTATGAAAAGTATTAGTGACCAAAAGCAGTGTGG
>MKEJ01060207.1:0-18119 GCA_001753735.1 Embelia ribes
TTGTCTTGGCTTAGGCTGCAATGGCGTGCTTGAGCTCAACGCTTGCCGGTCGAAAATGCCAGATGAGGTGGCCACACGTTGGGACGAGGTGCTGTGCGAGTCACTTATTCCAGTGGGGGAGAAGTTCTACTGCCCGTTCAAGGATTGCTCGGCTCTTTTGGTGAGAGATGCTGAAGGAGAAGATGTGACACAAAGCGAATGCCCCTATTGCCACAGATTATTCTGTGCTAAGTGTCATGTAGCGTGGCATGCTGGATTCGAGTGTGATGAGATTCAAAAGCTAAATGTGGATGAGAGGGAGAGGGAGGATTTGATTTTGATGGAGCTGGCTCGCAGAAATAGCTGGATGAGGTGCCCGACTTGCAGATTCTACGTGGAGAAGACGGAGGGGTGTTTGCATATGGTTTGCAGGTTTGGTTTCGAGCTTATCATAGTTATGTTGTTATATGACTTATTTGTTAAGGTGAAATAATACTTCACTTGCATGGGCTGCATAACTTAGTCGAAATACCTTTCTTCTATTTTTGAATTATGAAGATTTATGGATGCTTCCCTGAGGGGGGCGGCCGCAGGCCCTATTTCATTATTTGCTATTTAGTTTTTGCCTGAGGTCTTAGAGGAGAAATTGCAATGAAGTTCCTAGATGGTCTTCTGGCTTGTTTGGTTGCAATCTATAAGCTCTGGCTTATCAGTTTTTTTGCTTAAAAGTTAGATATCGTTTGGCTGTTCAGCTTATAAGCTGAGTTTATTTGTTGTTTTGACCTAAATAAGTTGAAAGTTTCGAACTGAATGCATCTAATTTTTTTCTAATTAAAAAATAAGTTGGCTTAAACAAACCCTTAGTAGAGACAAGTTTGTAGGTATACGTTTGTTTTATGGGGATTGTCTGTGCCTAAATTGGAAATTGAGGAGCATTCAATAATTTAGAAAAAGGCCTACTTTTGGCAGAAATGCCAGATTATAATTTTCCAGAGTTTGAAATAGCCTCTACATGTTAAATTTGGAAGTCAACACTGCCGTTATATCTCATGTTTTCTTTTTGCCATAGTAGGTTAAATGAAAACCCTAAACCCAATTATTTTGTATAGAAGTTCAAGCAGTTATGGGAGGAGGATATTATTCCTTATATAATCGAAAATTGTTTAAAGGTTTGGTTCTGTTTTTGACTTGGTTTTGGTTTTGTAGGTGTGGGTTTGAATTCTGCTATGCATGTGGAGCAAATTGGACTCAAGATCATGGAGGTTGCCAGCCAGCGCTTCCTTGAAACCAAAGAATATTGTCACTCTTTTCATAGCTATTGTGGTACATTAAAGCCTGTAGACAAGGAGCGGCAAACCGAACCCTGAACTCCAATTGAGGAGGATGATTCTGATTCACTAGGCTAGCCCCGACGGATTTCTGGTTTTCTGGATTGCAAGTCAACGACTTGTTTTCAGTTGGTGTAAAGTTACTTCTATTGTTCTATCTATATATACGAGATTGTGTTACATGTTTTGGATTACTGCCAGTGTTCTATCTATGTACGAGGTTTTGTTATATGTTTTGGATTGCTTTTTTTGTCGTCTCTGAATATATGTTGACCAAGGGATGAACAAAAATGAGTTTGTGAATAATGGAGGGAACTTTCTCTTTGTATCAAGCCAAATTGCATTTTTATTTGGTTAGTACTATGAGATACTGGGGAGAGTTTTGTCCCCTTCTCAGATTTTATATATTTTGAGTTTCTATTCGCACTATCACTCCGTGTGGGTGCGACTCTTCGTGAAAAGTTACAATATTTTTAAAAGTTGTAACCTTCCATTAACAAAAATATGGGATTTATGCATAAATTTCAATAATACTTGACAATCAAATAGTCTTAGTCTTGGTCCCATCGGCTCTTGAGAATGCAGACCAGATTATTTATCCTTCGCAATCTAACCCCGTTTGAATTTGAACTTGGTTAAGCTTGTTACTCGATCTCCTAAAGCCAGAGTTACCTTTTACAATTCTCTTAATCCTTGATCAATTCTCGTGTAATGTGTCTCCTCGAGGAATATGGTTTACATAGAAACCTTTCATCCATTCCGTATAATTCTGAAGTATCTCTTCAAACCAAGGCACGATTATAATTTCACCTATCTTGCCCCCAACTTGCACCGAGTAGTTTTGTGCTTTAAAAAACTTGCTCAAACATGATCAAAAGATGCCAATTAGGGGATAACTTTTAAACAGGAAAAAACAAGAGAAAGAACAACGAAAAACTGAAAGACAGATACCTAGCACGTACAAGGAGGCAAAAGCGAAGCATGTGCATTAGAAGGATTCAATTGCTCCAAAATTTTGTGCATACCATGTCCGAACATTGATATCAAAATTTCCAAATATCTAAACGTCCTTCTAGGATATGAAAATTAAAAGGCACAACGGTGGATGCATTGCGCGTGTCGTCACATGCATCTAGAGACCACATTTCGTTTCATCGAAACATCACTTACGTAAAAAATTACCATAAACTATATCTTAAATTAAAGTGGGTAAGGGGGTAAAGTGGACATTTTTTGTCTACAAAATTTAATATATTTATTGGGAGAAATTTCTTGGTTTAGAAATAAGAGTGATGTTTTATGTTTAATTATTTTTAATATAGAAAAAATACATTTCTTTTTTAAAAAAATCCATGAATGGCATGTTGGGACATGTTTTGTTTATTTGATGCAATTTGGTTAGAGTGAATTGGGTAATTTTTTGGTTCATTTTAGTTTCAAATTGGGTTATTTAACTTCTGTTCGGGTTGAACAGATTCTCATCCCAACGGGCAATTCTTAGTTTTAAATCAAATTGGTACAAAATGTTTCTTCCCAATTATGTTGCCACAAAAAATTTCTTCCTGCCATTAAAAAAATAAATATTGATCAAAAAATAATTGTTCAAAATTTGGTCAACGTCTATTGTTTGTAGCAGCTTGATCGAGAATAAATTATTTTTTTCTAAAAAAAATATTTTTTATTAAAAGTTTTTCTTTTTAAAAAATACTTTAAATTTTATTTTTTAATTCATAAAAATTAATTATTTTAACATACATTCGAGATAATGATTTATAAAAAAAATAAAAAATATATCTTTACACTTCGGAATGCATCCTCATAAACCAAAATTATTTAAGAAAATAACAATTCAATTTTTTATTTATTTTTAAGCTAGGGCAGGAGGGTCATTGGCCAAAATTCATGGCAAATTGTTTTTCATAAAATTGGGCAGGTATAGGGAAATATTTAGATACATTAGAGGGCAAAGTGTAATTAACTTAGCGAAATTTGGATGGAAAGTAAAGGTGAAGGATCAAAATTGTAAAAGGATAAAAATTGTGGGACTCAATGAGTATTGGTCAATCGATTAGGCACTCAATTGGTAGTTTTGAAAGATTAGTGACAAAAGTGAAAATCAATCGTAAGATATGGGACCACAGTTGTGATTAATCCAATTTAAATTGAATAAGGTTTCTATCGGTATATGAATTCGGAAAGGGTCTCATAACACGGTTAATCTGGTTGCATAAATATAATTTAGTAAGTGTGATTATAAAATAATTTTTGAAATTTTTTATTATAAAATTATATTTTTATGAATAAAAAATAATAATTTATTATTATAACATTTTGAGTGGTGCTGGAGAATCCATTTACGAAATAATAGACTTGTGATTAGTAGATAAACATATTTGTTAATTGTATTCAGTGGGTCCTACGTATATAACGCACACGTATGGTACATATATAACGCAATTTGTGTGTCAATTCAGTATTTTGACAGTGAATGAAAACATAAGTTTAGGACATTGGCACTTGTATTTCTCATCTCATTTGTAAATTTTGCTTCGTAGAAATTTATTTTTCATACAAAATAAAAATATGAATCAGGCTTTTTAAAATGATAGTTTTTTACATCGAAAATATTAATATATAAAAATAATAAATACTGAAAAAGTTTTCTTTTAATATATTATCAAAAAATTGTGAAAAATTAAAATTTATCCCAATTTCTTATTCGAGAAGTAAAAGGGGGGAAGCGTGTTTGCAAAGACCGGTGTGAAGGCAGCAGTGGAGTGCAGTCACATTGCCCATTTGGTTATATTTTAAAAATGCAGAAGTATATTATTTTATTAGAGATGAAAAAATATATTTTTAAATAATGCTTATAAATATTATATGTGTGATTGATAGAAATTAAAAATATATATACACATTTTTTGTATTAGAAATTGTGAAAAAAAAATTAATAATAGAGTAAAATATAAGAGAATTATACTTTTGTGTAAAAAATATCAAAATTTTTACTTTTGCTAAAATATATTTTTGATACTTTTAAATAAAAAATATTTTATTTCTACTTAAACGAATAAATAATATTTCCATATTTTAATTAATAAGTAAATAATTAACTTTTGTACCAAACAAAGCCCACAGTCCAGTCTCCGAGAGCAAACCCTCGAGTTCATTCTTCCAACGAGTCCAACCATTAGAAATGGCGGTATGTGTCGAATCCGTAGACGATTTCTACTTCTCAGCGCTCGCGGCCGACGACCAACACGACGTACACCCGATCTCCGACTCTGTATACGCCGAGGAACTCCAACTACAAGAAGCCCTAGTCTCCGCCGCCGCCGCTGTTTCTGAAACCGGCGGCGGTTCGGCGGCGTTGAGATCGGCACCGGTGAGGGAAATCGGCGAATCGTCTGGGTGCTTCTGCGAGATATGCGTGGAGAAGAAAGAGTCGGGGGAGATGTTTCGAATTGATTCGTGTTCTCACTCCTTTTGCTCCGATTGCGTCACCAAACACGTCACCTTGAAGTTGCAGGCAACTTACAAAATTTCCTCTCTTCAACCCCTAAAATTTTTATTATATATATATATATATGTATATATGTGTATATATATGTACTCCTTTTAATTGATTCGAGTGGAATGTTTGTTTTGAGTACTTAACGATTGGTATTAAAGTAAAATATTGGTATATTTTTTTCCTACAACTGAGGCTTAAGGCGTAAGGTAGAATAGAGTACTATTTAACAAAATAGGGCACAAGAGCAAAAATGAAAATTATTTTGAATAATTTTTAATAAAAGTAAAAGTGTTTTAATTAGTTTATTGAAATTTTAAGTATACATCACATGGAAATTTAGAGGTAATTATTTGAACTCTTGTTACTAATTTATACTCTTGAGAATTAATATGATATTTAAATATTTTGTTAAATTTGGCAGATGCATGAACAATTGTAAGTTATAATTAGTTTTTATATTTTTATTTTAAATTATTTAAGTATTATTTTTATAATAATTATCAATCTAGATCTTTCAAAATACCGTATTACCTGTTAAAAAATTATGCAAGTTAAAATTAATTAATTTACAGTTTTGGGTATAATGACTTTTGTTAAAAGAAACAAGACGAAGGACAAAATTAGAATAAAAATCATATGAAATATTTTGTAGAGTTACTACTTTTTACAGAGTAGTAAGATGTATATATCTAATCGTTGTCAAGTGTTTAAATATTCCGAATGGGCTATTCTTGTTGAGAGATGTACTACCATCTTGAATAAGATATTAAGATGTTAAGAAAAAGCGCATTTTAATTTTTATCATATTTACTTACCCCTTCACTCAGTGTTATATTTTTTTAACCAATGAGTGCAATTGAATATTTATTCATTGTGATGCGATGTGACTTGAATCCTATACTTGCGTTTGCTCTGATAACATGTTAAATAATGTGTTATCATGTGCTATTAGCTCATATGAAAGATTAATATGCCAGGGAGAGATGCAATCTAATATTAGTTATATTCAATAGTTTTCAATTAGTAATGACAATAATTGATATGACTATGCTTTTTTTAAGGATAATTACTGAATATAGTATATTTGTTTGTTTAATCATTTACCAAATGAACTGCCTTTGGCAGCCCTGTGCCTTGGAATCCAGTGGCCCAGATCAGAATTTCTGATGCAAAAATAGCTGTTTAATGTGTTGACAAAACCTAAACCGCTAGAGCATGTTGGTGCGAGAGTGAATGCCCAGGCTCTGCTGCTGCCCTAAACGCAATTATGCTTTGCACCTAGTCATTAGAACATTGTCCTGTCTGTCATTATTAAATTGCTGCATTTGTTATATTGCTTCTTAATTTGATTCTATAGTTCATAGTATGTTCTTTAACAGGCAAAAATTTATAGTATGCGCTCATATGTATTTTAAAAACTGTATAAAATAAATATTCATCTTTACTCCTTTATATAATTGTACTTTTGTATGCGAAAGGATTGGATAATTTTCATGTTTTCTTATTTTACCAACTTTTCCCTATTTCCATCATGTTGCCGAAATGCTTGCTTTCCTGGTACTTCCGGAACACTCATTTGAAACATTGGATGCAGGAGAATGTGGCGGTGGTCAATTGTCTTGGCTTAGGCTGCAATGGCATGCTCGATCTCGATGCCTGCCGGCCAAGAATGCCCAACGAGGTGGCCGCACGTTGGGACGAGATGCTGTGCGAGTCACTTATTCCGGCAGGGGAGAAGTTCTACTGTCCGTTCAAGGACTGTTCAGCACTTTTGGTGAAAGATATTGAAGGGGAAGACGTGACGCAGAGCGAGTGTCCCTATTGTCACAGGTTGTTCTGCGCCAAGTGTAACGTGGGGTGGCATGCCGGATTCGAGTGTGTGGAGATTCAGAAGTTAAATGAGGGTGAGAGGGAGAGGGAGGATTTGATGGTGATGGAGCTGGCTCGGAGTAATAGCTGGATGAGGTGCCCTACTTGCAGATTCTATGTGGAGAAGACCGAGGGGTGTTTGCATATGATTTGCAGGTTTGGTTTTGAGCTGATCATAGTTATGTTGTTATATGACTTATTTTTTAAGCCGAAATAATACTTCACTTGCATAGGTTGCGTTACTTAGTAGAAATACGTTTTTTCTATTTTTGAATTATGAAAATTTATGGATACTTCCTTGAAGAGGCGGCTGCAGGCTCTATTACATTATTTGCTATTTATGTCTGAGGTCTAAGAGGAGAAATTACAATGAAGTTCCTATATAATCTTAGGGCTTGTTTGGTTGCAACCTATAAGCTCTAGTTTATCAGTTTTTTTGCTTAAAAGCTAGACATCGTTTGACTGCTTAGCTTATAAGCTGAGGTTATTTGCTGTTTTGGCCTAAATAAGAAATTAGCTGGCTTAAACAAACCCTTAGTAGAGACTAGTCTGCAGGTATACATTTGTTTTATGGGGACTGTCTGCCTAAATTGGAAATTGAGGAGCATTTAGCACAGTATTACCTTTCCTTGGCACTTGTGTGTGAGGCAGGATAGCAATTTGGAAGTTATTTCTGGTACTTCTTTGACTGGAAACATTTGATGTTTCTCTATTGCGACTATTTTTTGCTTCTCTTGTTCTTGTTTTGGTATTTTCAGTTTCTCTTCGTGTGGATGTTTTCTAGTGAGTTTTATACAAGTTTTGTCTTTGTATGATATGATTTCTCCAATATATGACTACCAGTCATTTGCTAACTGTGGCAATCCATTGTAGAAAGGAGTCAATGGGCTATAATTTGTAAGAATAATGTAATTATCACTCAATACTTCAGAAAAGGCCTACTTTTAGCGGAAATGCCAGATTATAATTTTCCAGAGTTTGAAATAGCTTCTACATGTAAAATTTGGAAGTAAACACTGACGTTATATCTCATGTTTTCTTTTTGCCATAGCAGGTTAAATGAAAGCTCTAAACCCAACTATTTTGTATAGAAGTTCAAGCAGTTATGGGAGGAGGATATTATTCCTTATATAATCGAAAATTTTGTAAAGGTTTGGTTCTGTTTTTGACTTGGTTTTGGTTTTGTAGGTGTGGGTTTGAATTCTGCTATGGATGTGGAGCAAATTGGACTCAATATCATGGAGGTTGCCAGCCAGTGTGTCCTTGAAACCGAAGAATATAGTCACTCTTTTCGTAGCTATTGTGGTACATTAAAGCCTGTAGGCAGGGAGCAGCAAATCGTATCCCTGAACTCCTACTGAGGATGGTGGTTCTGGCATACTAGGCTAGCCCTAACGGGTTTCTGGTTGGTATTCGTGTTGATAAACTTTTTTCCTTTTTCTGTATAGCAGGTTAAAGACTTGTTTTTAGCTGGTGTAATGTTACTGCCATTGTTCTATCTATGTTTGAGGTTGTGTTGCATGTTTTTGATTACTGCCAGTGTTCTTTGAATAATGGAAGGAACTTACTCTTTGTATCAAGCCAAATTGCTTTTTTATTTGGTTAGTACTTTGAGATTCTGGGGAGAGTTTTGTCGCCTTCTCAGGTTTTATCTTTTTTGAGTTCTTACACACGTTCTCACCCCGTGTGGGTGCGACTCTCCCTGAAAAGTTGCAATATTTTCAGAAGTTGTAACCTTCCGTTCACAAAAATATGGAATTTATCCATAAATTTCAATAGACTTGACAATCAAATAGTCTTGGTCCCATCCGCTCTTAAGAGCGTACACCAGATTATTTATCCTTCCCAATGGTACCCCGTTAGAACTTTAACCTGGTTAACCTTGTTATTCATTCTCCTAAAGCCAGTGTTACCTTTTACAATTCTCTTAATCCTTGGATCAATTCACGTATATTGTGTCTCTTTGAGGAATATGGTTTACATAGAAACCTTTCATCCATTCCGTATAATTCTGAAGTATCTCTTCAAACCAAGGCACGATTATAATTTCACCTATCTTGTCCCCCAACTTGCACCGAGTGGTTTTGTTTTTTAAAAAACTAGCTCAAACATGATAAAAAGATGCCAATTAGGGGATAACTTTACTAGCTCAAACATGATAAAAAGATGCCAATTAGGGGATAACTTTTAAATAGGAAAAGACAAGAGAACGAACGGTGATAAAACTGAAAGACGGATACCCAGCACGTACAAGGAGGGAAAAGTAAGCCCGTGCATTATGCATACCATTTCGAAACACCAATATCAAAATTTCTTTATATCTATATGCCCTTCTAAGATATTAAAATTAAAAGGCATCACATTGGATGCACTATGCGTGTCATCACATGCATCTAGAGACGTCATTTCATTCATCCAAATATAACTAACGTAAAAAATTATAAATTATATCTTAAATTATTCCATTGATACGAGAAGAGAATCTTTCGGTGCACGGGATGTAATTGTTAGAATTCAAATATAAAGAATGATTTACAAGAATTGCTATAGATGATGTTGTCCACTACCTCGGATATTTCTATACTAACATGTATATGGAATTTGAATATTTTTACAAGGTTGTAGTCTGTCATATCGAAAAATTGACAATACGCCTTTTTAATTCAAAATTTTAGATCTGCCACTAGAGAAATTCATCGGGAAATCTTTATTCCAGCTCTGTCTGAGGCTCAATTTGAGATTGTTATTTGAATACTGCTTCTGATTTTTTTACTAGGAAATTATAAGGGTGTAATCGTCAATTTTTTAAAAATAATAGAGCGTTAATGAAAATTTGCATAATCTAAACGGAAGTTTAATCACGCGTAGCTCACGTGATTAAACTATTTCGAAACTTCACCAGCTCCGTTCGTTGATTCAATCTCCCTCTCTCTCTCTCTCTCTCTCTCTCTCATTCCGTCAAGATGAACGATTTGCTCACGGTGACTTGATTCGTCCTTTTCAACTGTTATTATTATTTTTCTATGAATACTGGTTGTATCTTAGTTTGTAATTAATTTGATTTGACCCTAATTTAACCAATTATATATTTTCTGGTTGCTGTTGAATTTGGAATTGGATTATTTGGGTTGGGTCTGTTGAGCTTGACAATTATCTACCATTAATTGAGCTTTTGATAATTATGTTTGTTAAAAATGCAGAAGAAGTTGGATTAATATTAGGAAATTGAGAGCTTGGAGTGAGAAAGCTGGATCTGATTTCACTAATTATGAATTTTCTGGTTGCTTTTGAACTTGGAATTGGATTATTTGAATTGGGTCTGTTGAAATTGACAATTATCTACAATTAATTGAGCTTTTGATAAGTATGTGAAAAATGTACAAAATATTGGATTTTATATGCGAAAATAGAGAGGTTTGAGTGTGAAAGCTTGATCTGATTTCAGTAATTATGAATTTTCTGGTTAATGTTGGTGATCTATTTTCACTAATTATGTATTTGCTGCTTACTGTTGAATTTTGAATTGGATTATTTGAATTGGGTCTGTTGAGGTTGACAATTATCTGCAACTAATTGAGCTTTTAGCTTACGGTGATAAGTATACTTGTAAAAAATGTACAAAAAATTGGATTTTATGTTAGAAAATAGAGATCTTTGAGTGTGAAAGCTTGATCTGGTTTCTGTAATTATGAATTTTCTATATGTTAGTGAAACAATAGAGAGATTTGAGTTTGATGGGTGATCTAATTTCGCTAAATGTAAAAGCTTGATCTAATTTCACTGAGAATTACTATAATTTATTGATTTTAATCGACCTAATATCAGTAGTTATTTACTTCATGTTGCTATTGAATTAGGAATTGGATTATTTGAATTGGGTCTGTTGAGCTTGACAATTATTTACTACTAATTGAGCTTTTAGCTTCTGGTGATAAGTATGTGTGTTAAATTGTAAAAATTTGAAATTTTGTATTAGAAAATAGAGAGCTTTGTATATGAATGCTTGATCTGAAAAGGGCTTCTTAAGATTTATCCTATGTCTTAATTATGTTTGTAAGTAATGATCTTACATGTTTCAACTAGTTCTCTAATTTGTTGAATATGTTGATAGATGCACAGAATTGCAAATATGGAGAGAGTTTTAATTTGAATAAAACTTGTTCCTTTCTCTGTCTTCTAATTATGCTGGGAAGGGTGACCGCATTCTTAACTATTGAAAATTTTAATCCAATATTATTGATGTTGGTCCTGTATCATTGGTGCTATTTTAGTTCAGTTAGAGACAATAGAAATTTTTCAATGAATGTATGAAGATGCATAAGTGCAAATCTATTGGCACCCATTGGGTGTTTGGTGGGATTAAAAAGGATTTAATTTGTGCATACTGCCTGTAGAAATAATTGTTTCGACTTTTATATGAATGATGCATATACATAAATTTTGTGTCAAATCCCAACATGTGTGTTACCAACTATATGTATCTGTGTCGTGCATTGGTTGCCTCTAAACAGAAAAAAAAAAAAAAAGAAGCTTTCCACCTTCTGTGTATGGGAACTACACTCATCTGAAAATATGGTTTTACGTTTTAGCACTTACATAAACTTAGATCTGTAAATCTTTCTTTTAACTTATAGACCGCTCTCGTGGGCTTGTTTTTGTTCTTATTAGTCACATGATTCTCAAAACTGAAGCTTGTGTTATGTATGATTTGCAAGGATTCATTTGTTAGCGATGCCAAGTCGAGGGAATCAGACATTGAGATGGGAACTCGGGTCGCCACTCCCAGGAGTAATCCTGATATGGGTATGGATGTTTTTAATAAGCAGGTACATGAACTTACCTGAATGAATGGCATATTAAAAGTCCTTACCGTCAATAAGAAACAATATTCCATTTCATTGTGTAGGAATTAGACTTGTGTTGAGAAAAAATATCGATTTTATAACTTATTCTTTTTCTTTTGTTAATCTGATTATGAACTCTTATTTCATAAGTTGTTTACCTTAGCGGTTGTTTGTGCAACTCTATTGTAGATACAAGAGGTTGATAAACAAGTAGATAAAGTGGCGGGGTTGCTTCAAAAGCTCAAGGTACAAACTAGACTCTCTCCCAAAAGCTTCATGTTGTGTACTTTTCATTTTTCTTTTTGCATCCGAGCAGTGAAGTTGACGTGTTGAGTCATACTGAAGAAGTGACTGTTTTTACTCCTTAAGCATCCTGCGTAAGCTATGCAATTGTCATAGCCCTTCCTTTTTTTTAATCTTTCTTTGAGAAAATGCAATGTGAAATACTGAAAAAAGGAGATTAAAAACATGTTTGTTAGTCTCTTTCATTGTTCGTTTCTTTAGCCTATTTTAGTTATATGATTATTCCTTCTTTCTTCTTTACGGTATCATTGAAGAAAATATCTATTTAAATTGAAACTAATACAAGAACTAACGAGTGCTATCTTTCCTTTTCAACTTCCCTCAGCCAAAAACAATGTTGAAGACATTATGGAAAATAGTTACATCTATGGTTCATGGTTATTACTTAGCAAGTGGTGAACCTTTTTAATTTATGTTAGCATCTAGAAATATGTCGATTGGAGTTTGCCAACCTCAAATTTACAGCTTCATTGATGCCTATGAGAGCTTCTTTGAGTGACTTGTTTACTGTTTCTCATCCTTTGTTTGAGAGGATGAATTTTTCATGTTTCCATATCCCTGAGTCATATGCCGTTTTGTGTCCATGCATTTAGGGTGGCTGAAATTGATAAATAGGCAAGTCTCAAAAGTTGTCATGCTAAAATTAATTTGATATTAAGACTTACCCCAGATGAAGTTTGATCCCAATCCTTGTATCCTGCAAAGTAAGCAAGCCGTGATTTTGGCTCCCAGTTATTGTGGTTGCCCAAACAGGCACTTGTTGCATGCAAAATCCGTATGCTTATGGTGCATCATCGAAGAAGAATATATATCTCTGGCTGTACTGTGACATTCGTAGACTTATGATATGAGCCTTGTTTAACAGGATGCAAACGAGGAGTCGAAAACTGTGACTAAGGCAGCTGCCATGAAAGGTGAGTCCTTTGCCCTATCATTCTTATTATTCCAACCAGTATGTACTTCAATCGATTTTGTTGCGCTTTCCAATCCAATGGTAGATTTTTTGTGCGTCAACCACGTGTTAAATAGCTCAATTTAAGCCAAGTAACTGTTTTTGCAGGGTTTTTTTCCCTTTGCTAAGTGTGAGACCCCATTTGCTGTTTCTTTATGTGGCTAAATGGATTGAAAGAAAATACTCTCTCTTTGTTATCTTGCAGAGTATAATTAATGCTTGCTTAACCAAATGACTCTGCTTACTTTGTTACATTATTCTTCATCTTGTTTAGCTGCTAAACCAGTTCTCTAATTTTCAGCAATCAAAAAGCGAATGGAGAAGGATGTTGATGAAGTGGGAAAGATTGCTCGAAACGTCAAAGCAAAACTAGAAGCACTAAACAAAGAAGTAGTTCCTTCAATTCACGTCGTGTCTATTAGCAAGTTGTGATGTGGCAGGTACTGGTAAACTTTCTGTAGCAGTGTATACTTACTTCCGATATCCGTTGTTTGCTCTTCAGAACTTGGCGAATCGACAGAAGCCTGGGTGTGGAAAGGGAACAGCTGTTGATCGATCACGGACCAACATGACAAAGTGTGTTTAGCTTCCGCATCTTATTTTATCTGTGACTGTTGCACATTTGTTTATTGAGAATCTTACATGCTTTTTTTGAACTGCAGCTCTTTGACCAAAAAGTTTAGGGACCTGATGATTGAATTTCAGGTTCTTATCAATAACTCATCATTTCCAATAAAGTTCTTTTCTTGTTTTTTTTTTTTTTTTTTTTTTTTTTTTTTTTTTTTTTTGTGCTTATCAATGTACTTGCATCAGACTCTAATACAAAAAATCCAAGATGAATACCGTGAAGTTGTGGAGAGAAGAGTGATAACAGGTCTGTACCGATTTCTTTCTTTTGCACATGCGGTGATGTTGGTTCCTTATTTTTCTTCTTTGTCACTGATTTTACTCTTTATTACATATATGTGATTTTTGAAACTGAGCAGTCACAGGAACCAGACCCGATGAAGAGGTGAGGCCGATAACTGAAGTTGTTTTGGTCGTAATAGTGATAATTATGTTTGGATGTTTTAGTAACTAGCAAAGTTTAATGGCTGTATTCAGACAATTGACAACTTGATTGAGACCGGAAATAGTGAACAAATTTTCCAGAACGCTATGCAACAGATGGGTCGAGGACAGGTACTAGATCTTTTTTCTTCACTCTTGATCCTTGTTAAGACCTTTTGTGCAATTTAGTTCGGTTTTGCATGCAGTTACAAGCTGAAGCTGTGCGCTTACTATTAACCCAGTATATTCCTGTTCATGGTGATTAGTTATTGACAGTGGAGTCATATTTTGTGTCGTGCACCAACCTGGTAGGGGTCGCACACCGAGTACTATTGAGCCTTTAAACCATGCTTACATGAAAGCCGACACAAAAATCTCACAATCTAAATGCTCGAAAAATTGAGAGACGAACTAATTCCCGTAATGAATCTCATCTCCTATATTATCTTAACTAATATCTTTACATATACAACAAAGTTGAACTCTCACAACTTGTCAGTATTGGTCCCAACATAGTCTGGCTCTATAGTCCTTCAAGGCAACCTGAAAACATTTTCAAAAGGACAGCATGAGCTCAACAAGCTCAATGGATGATTACCGTACCTACAAGTAACCTAGGGTAGTTTGAAATCATTTGGTACAAAAACTCAGCATGTTAATATTTGCATAATGTAATGCTCATTGAAAAGAAATGAAATAATTTGATTTTTCCGATGCCAAATTTCATGTTATAAAAATCTCATCATAAAATCCATCATACAGTAGCTCAAGATAAATACAGTGTGGGATTATCAATTTCAATCAAATTCATCGAGGAAAATGATTCACGCACCAATAGTCATGTACAGGAACTGTACAAATATTTATGTGGTTAGATCTTGTGCGTTGATCCTATTTTTAAAGAAAAGATCAACGCACGTGATGTAACCACGTAGATGTTTGTATAGTTTCTGTGCATGATTTTTTGTACTTGTATCATTACTCATTGATCAATCATTGATTGAATATGGGAAGCCGGTTGAAGGAAGAATCGTGTGCCATAAAAGTGTGTGCAATTAGGTTTTTGAATCCAATTATCGTTCTTGAAGTCCCCAAGATTAGCGTCTAAGATCTCTTATATGTGAATTCGACCAAGGTCATCCCATCGGAAAGGGATATTCAGAAACTGTTGAGAAACTAGAGATACGCTATTAATGAGGCTTGTTCCCTAGCCACCACAATTGCCTTGTATAAGAAAGCATGGCCCTTGGAATTTACTCCTAGTCCCAGAAATTATCAACCATCTGAAACCACTAAAATTTTGTGAATAGCCGAAATTCATTTCATTAACCTTAATCATGAATGCTTAAATAGGGTATTGGTTACGCTTTAATTGGGTGAAGTTACACTAAGCTCTCAAACTCTCATATACCCAACTTAATAAATGGGCACGTTTCATCCTGTAAGAGGCTATAAGTAAAAGACGTTTCTATTACACCTGTATGACCACATAATAAGGTTACTAATTCCCGACTTAATACTAATCCCTATTATGAAGTAGAAGTACGCTTTGCTATGTCCAAGAAGAATAATGTTGAAATTTATTCTTAGGTGACTCTTGCTATTGAAATTATTTCTACTGTTTTGAAGATGCCCTATGAGGTGTGATTATGGTGCAATATAGCTTTAGATTCTTATTATATATTGTTTTTATAATTTTGGAAAGATAAATCCTATCTGGTTTTGTCGACAAGGGCTACCCATTTTCCGCTTAGCGAATGCCGCAGGCCATTTTTATCTTTCTGGAAATTAAGATGCATTAAATATAGCAGTAACAGAAGAGGGTAGAAAAGAAAAGGAAAACTCCGATGCAAGGGTCCAAACAAAGTGTATACAAGATTTGACCTGAGCTGGCACTCCAGAATCTAGGCCCTCAGCCCCGAAAAACTAAAGTCCTAGCTTCCAAGTTTTGAAAATATAAATATTCATGCGTACATTCAAAAATTTATTCAAGCTAGTGGGTACCAAAAAGTCTTATCCAATGCAGATGAGACCCAGCCTATCTTGCACCTAACAACAATCCAAATACTTTATAATAACAACACTCAAAGAACAAGTGATCTAAATCCTACTGATCCTGATTTCAAAAAGCACACTGGTTGGTTAACACCAAGCCCATATTCTGCAGCCTATCCATGTAGAAAGTTTCCTCAAAATGGCCAACCATAAGACGAAGTCACACTTACGAGGTTGCCTGAGAAAACCAAACTAAATGCTTCCATTTGACCTGGGCCTTCTTTTATCTAATCTGATTCCAAGCAACTTGATAGAAAAGCCCTAATCAGGCTTTGGTGCAAGAGAATATTGCAATATCCGTAGACCAGCTTGAATTAAGCACCTCGCTTTATCATCAATTCCTGACTCGAATCAGGTATGACTCTTCTATTTACCAAAGGGACGATAGAATCTTTAGGAATTTAGTATTCAAACTGGAGAGAAGTAGACTTCCAATCCCCAATACTGTGTATGAACAAATTGATAAAGTAGTCAGACCAGGATTACGGATTAAGGGTGGCCATGAACCAAGGCTAGCCGAGTTTGGGGTTTCGAGTTTGACTCAGCCAAAAAGAACCCCTGGCTCAAGCTTGGCTTGGCTTGGCTGTTGACATTCGACCGGAACTCGAGCTGGCATGTTACTAGTTAACATTTAGTAACTTCATCCAAGTCCAAGAACTCAAGCCGGCATGTTAGCTGAATTCGTTAACTTTGAGGAACTTCATCCAAGTCCAAGAGCATAATGAAGGAATAGGAATTTGCCAGAGGTTCCACTTCCTTCGAAGGTTAATAGGCACCGAATTCATTCATATAAAAACATGTTGAGGATCGCTGAGATTCGAAATATATCTCCGTGTGTATGCTTTATTCCAGTCCTTGACTTGCTTGATACTCGTACCACCTCCATCACAATGGAACGTTATATCATCCCGAGCAACTTTACTACATCCTCAAGTCTAGATATAACCTTTTAAAACTTCCAAGGAGTTCTAGGTGTTTAGCCACCGTGGCAAGAAGAATGAAGTGAGCATATCTGAATACTGAAAAGCAAGAATTGAGAAGTTGACGCCTCCCTATATAGGATAAAAAATCTCCCAGTCCAAGAGTCACTTTCTTAGTAATCTTCAATATGAAACTAACATATTAACTATACTTAAACTTATAGTATATTAAAGGAACAACGAGGTATCTTTATGGGTAGAACATCCACTTGGAAACCAAAAATGCTCTCAATTTTTTGTTGTTCCTCAATGCTCAATCTTGTGAGACATTTATCATTTTTAGAAGGATTAATAGTCAAATCTGACGGGATAGGAAAGAGTTGAAAGGAGTTCTGAAGAACATGAGTAGAGATGATCTCATTTGGTGTTTGGAGGTCATATGCTAAAATGGGTGAGCATTTGTTTACCACATTGACAATGAATTTTGAGATTAGAGTTAGCTGTGTCTTTTCACAAAATGAGAGATAATAGGTATAAGGGATCCCATTGTCCTAGGAAGCATGGACACTCGAAATTTGGTGTTGCACCCTTGTCGGACCCACCGCATAAAAAGTATCTCCTTGGACGCTCCCGGATACGTGTCCAACATGTCACATGGTGGGTCTAAAATGTCATTAATTATTTGAATTATGGACACACAATGGACTCGTATACACCTAGTCGGATCAATTTGCAAGTCTTTTCAATTCCAAGGTCAATGTTTTTCACACTAGAGCATATGTTTTAGTTGTTCTGAAAATCACAAAATGACAATTGCTTAGTTCTTTGCACATGATTAGCTTCTTTTGATAGTTAGTATTCATTAGTTAAGCATACTATATTATGACATGACAAAGTTGCTCAGTTTTTATTCGGTTAACAACTCAAGAATCAATGATATATCATTTTGTTCATAATTAATACTTATCTAGTCCATATGTTATGACATGACGAAGTTGCTCAGTTTTACACTAACATATAACTCAAAAAATTATTCTGAAAACTAAAAATGTTGAATCCTTGTCGCATTTGCTTTTGCTATTTTGTTATTTTTTAAAAGTTGTTGAATTCGTATATGTGTCCATATCCAAATCCGCACCATATCTAAGTCTGTGCTTCTTAGCCATTACCTAAGGCACTTGGCTACTATAAAGAAGCCCTCCATACCACCAACCCCATTGTTTCAAGCACGTTCCAAAGAAATTGCCATCTCACTTATTCGTAAGCCTTCATTAGATCCACTTTCAAGGCTACCATAGATGGGCC
>MKEJ01060213.1:0-30095 GCA_001753735.1 Embelia ribes
AAAAATGCAAAAAATTTGCTCAAAATTTTTCGGAACGTTACACCAAGCTTGAAATTTGTTTTCATAAAAATACCATATTCATCTCAAAATGCCGCATATTTCAAAATCACCAACTCGCATTTCCCAACAAATATTACCAACACACACTTATGCTAACATGCCACATATCTCATTATTATGCTAACTTACTTACAATAAGCGTGTTCAATCTCATACAAATTCTTATTCGCATACAGGGTACATAAAATTGCATGCCAAACACGTCAATATGCCTTACTAATAAAATTGCAATCACACAATAACATGCATATAATAGACATGAATTACCATAAGGCCTATTGCCCATAAATAATTCGTACATGTCAATTTTAAAGTAATTTTATATGTCTTCACTCGATTCCTCCTCACAAACGATGCTGGCTCAGTAAAGGGATGCATAATTTCTCATTTTTAGGTCTCGAAATAGAATCTATGACTGAAAAATAACACATGCAGCTTAATTTTTGTTATCCCCATAACAATCTTTCGACTGATAAGAGACAATCAGTCGACTAATTGTCCTGTCCAGATTAAAAATGGAATATTTCTTGGCTTAAACTTAATTCTGATAATTTTACTTGCAAAAATGTTAAAATGTCTCAATTTTTCACATGTTTGATTGTCCCTTGCATGACTGATTTCTTACAAAAATACCAATATTTCGTCGGTATCATGTACGTTCGAGTATTGAATACTTTATTAACTTCAAACTTCTACAGTAACTCAGAGGTTGAGCAGTTTCTTACCTCGTTTATAGCTAGAAAACTTTATAACCACAAAATCATCAAAAGTTCAGTATTTCCCCCTTACTTTTCTTACCCCCACTCCCCTCTCTTAAGAACAAGTGTATGTGTATGTGTATGTGTATGAGAATGTTCCTAACATTTTCTGGGTTTGTTGATGCATAAGGTTGAGATTGGTGTGGGACATGTGTCCCTGAGTGGACACTTATCTCATTTTTAAAAATTGTCACCGCATAAATCAGTCAACTGATTCAATAAATTAATTGATTGATTAATAGTTGACTTATTGTTCTTATGAGTCAACTGATAGGGCTAGAGAGTAAAATTTTCAGAGTGTTACATTTTACATTGGTCTTAACTGATTTATAATATAATGACATTTTTATGAGTATGAGACCAAGAAGTTTAATAAAATATTTTAAATGCATGAGACAAATAAGTTTAATTATTTTTAGGAATACGGGAAAAAGAAGTTTACTTATTTTTAGTTTTATATTTGTTTTTAATTGATTTATATTTAATTAAATTTAGAAGAATTCTATTATGGTAATATTTCCAAAGAAAATAATATAATTTAATAAATTTTATTTTTCAAAATTTTAGGTTTGATTGAATTCTATTATGATAAGTCTATTAATTAAAATTCTAAGTCATGGTATATGTGTCAATTATTTATGCGGACATTTGTCAAAAATAATGTGAAAACAGTTGAACGGACAACTTTTATATATTTTTTCCAATATGGATATATTTTTTTTAATTATAATTTTCATTATTTTATTCCGGTAGATAGAACCGGTTTTTGTATATATTTATATGTTTCTACTTAGATTTGATTTAGAGAAACTCTATTATGGTAATATTTTTTTACAAAATAATATATATTATAAGTTTTATTTTTTAAAAAGTTTACTTTTGGCGGAGTTTTATTAGCATAACTTTTTATTTTTAAAATTTTAAATTTATAGGACACATCAAAAGACTAAGCGAACACATATCGCTATTAGAACGAAAGCAACAGAAGGTGCAACCCTTAGATTATTAAGAAAATAGGAGGAAAAAAATAAGAAAATAAAAAAATGGATGAAGAATGATAATAATAGCGTAATTATCAATGACCACCCCACCCATTAGTTTTAATTTTATTCCTTAGGTACCCCATATTTCAATAAGCTGTCAAAGAGTTTTCCCAAACAAAAAAAAAAATTGAATTGAATGTAATTGACAAATATATCCTCATGCAATTTTAAATTCGATTGCTCTGGAGTTTTATGCAATTTTAAATTTAAAATTGAATTGAAGATAAGTGACAAATATATCCTTATGAATATTTATTGTTATTGCTAATAATTAATAAATGGTTTGCCATTTCTCTTTGTTTTGTAATCTTTGAATTCCCACCCCCAAAAAAAAAAATATTTACAATAATTGATGAACTATCCAAAATAGAAAATAATTTTACTATTTGTGCAGGAGAGAGTAGTATGTTTTTTACTAGCAACCAATCGTTATTTATATTGACTTTATTGTCGGTTGCAAATTGCAATTAGTTATTCATTTAGAAAGCGAGGGAGAGAGACGGGAAAAGCATGGTACTAATTTAATGGTGAAGCATGATAGTGTTGGTGTGTGGTTAAACGTAAGGCTTATCTCATACCCCATAAATAACCGATTGGTATACTAATCTTTAAAAAAACATGAATGATGATAATTGTATAAGTATACTCCACTCAGAGGCAGAGCTAATATTAGAAAATGGGATGTTCTGAAAGTCATGAATTATTATGAGGCTAAAAATTTACTAGATGCAAGGCGCAAATAAAAATCCATTTAACCAAAATACAATATATTTAGTCGGTTTTTTTAGAATTATGAAAAGTATTGAGTCCCTTTATCAAATCATTGGCTCCGTTCATGATGCCATGAATAACAAGTCAATAGACATCATAAAATATAATTATTCTAATAAATATATTTGATGCGATAAAACTAAAACCTTTAAGAGCATAGGCGAAATTGCGGCCTAATAATGAATTATTGTGTTCCCTTTGTTTGCTGGAGCCAAAAATCCTTGAATTGCATCCTATCTTGGATTAGCAGACTAAGCCCCATGGTGGCCTCACACTCTTTCTCTTCCCTCATTGGTTATAAATAACTTATCACATCACGGTACCGAGAGACGGATAATTTTCAATCAGACAAATGTTTTTATTATATCAATTTTTCAACATTCACTTGTCTTATATTTACTCAGGCTTCGGAGGGTGTTTGGATGGGAGTCATCCTAACCCTTCTAGCCGCGCTAATTGTGCAGGGGTAGAGTTCGGGGAGCTGAATAAAAGGAAGGAACCTAAATATTCACGAAGTCATGGATACACCTTGAACCACCCAAAACATAATAAAAGGTCTAACCACACACCTTGAAGCACGGTCAAAAACTCAATACTTACGATATTAATGAACTGACACTAATTAGATTTGGATGGATCGAAAGATAACATACGTTTAGAGTGCTTCATACACATAGTATTCTATTTGCTTGAATATATGAAGTAGTTCTTTTTAGCCATCATTGTTATTGGTAGTACTCAACTAAATAGCTCTTTCATACATGTATTATTATATATTTACTGACACGTAAGAGGAAAAATAATTTTTTATTATAATATTAATTTATTTTTCTATGTGTCATTTTTATTTTTTCTATGTGTCAATATGTAGAAAATTGCTACATACAAATATATATAAAATTTCACTTCTGGAAAAAATATATGAAAAAGAGATGTTACTACTCATTGTGATCAACATGTTGGTAGTAACTGCCCACCTACATAACATTAGAGGAAGTTTATATAAAGCATCTATTATATTTATAATTCATAGTGTCACATTGAATGGTACCATCCCTCTCCCCCGAGAATTTGATGGTCGCTTTTTTATGAAGATGACCATTATTGACTTTCTTTTATAGTCTTCTTTATCTCCAACTTTCTTTATTGATAAATGCATGTGATGTAGTCACAATTATTCATCTACTAGCATTTTGTTGAACTTTATTCTGAATTAGATTGTTCATGCTCAAATGCAATATGCTTTATACCTATTCACTAATCACCACAAAATAGAATGGTGCTTAAAAATGGGAAAAACAGTGACGGGTGACGTGATTGTTGTACAAAATTATATAAAATAGGAGTTTAATTCAGAACAATTAAATCAATTATTTAACATTTAGTACACGTAATTTTTTATTTTTCAATATTATGAGTTTTCGTGTGCATTTCAAGTTGTTGATGCTAGAAATGCCAAATTCGAGCTTTTAAGATTTGCCATGAAATTTTGGTAAATAGCCAGATATGTAAAAGAATACTCTCGAACACTTAAATTTGAGAATTTGAAGTTGAAGATTTGATAATTGAATAAATAAATAAATAATAGCAATTCACCATCCAATTCCAAAAATTTATCGATCGAAGTAGGCTGAGTTAGATACATGCCTTACACGTGACAGAAGCAGGACCATCTATTTATATTATTTTAATCTATTTTTAAGTGTAAAAATACCCATTAAGGGTAATTTAGTCTTTTATTAACTATAAAGAATATAAAAGGATTTTTCAACCGTAAATCTTTATTTCTCTGTTCTTGTTTGTGTTTGGAGGTTATCATTTTGAAGTTGTTGGAGAATTTTGTTCATTTTGGTTAATAAAAATTTGTGAGTTATTCTTTTTCTTGATTAGTTGTTTAATCATTGTGGTTAATCATGCTCTTAATTTTTTGTCATGCTTTTTCAATGTTTTCTTTATTGAATATTGTCATGTCTTATTTTACAATGATATGCTAAATCAATTTCTTGCCTAGGTGATGAAGATGGATTAAAAATATCCTCCAATTCTAATTAATGAATGGAATTTTGTTAAAATTGAACAATAGTTAAATTATCTATATTATTTAGAATTTTACCTGTCTGAGTATATTAAAGATCGTCAAGCCGTAGTTATGAAGTTTAACAAACTCCCGATGACACTCTAAGCTGAAATAAATTAAATTATAAACATTAGCTATTTATAGATAAACTTTATATAGGCAAGTGTTTAGATATTATTGTTAATTTGTTTAAGTAACTCAACCATAATTTTTCTTGTGTCGAGAAGTAGGAGTAATTTAGTTATTTTGATTTCTAAAAGTGAACTCTAATAATTGAATTGTGCAATTAAGAATTTTTTAGAATTTCCTAGATCAGTAAGAGTCCTGAGTTTGATTCTCTTTACTTACCTAAATAAAGCTACATTGTTTCTAGCATTTGCTAGGTTATTTCTCTGCACGTTTCAAGAGCGATCAATGACCAAATTGCCGCAGTGGCAAAAAAAATATTATAGATATATATCAGGCAATGGACAACTATCAAATTAGTGTTAGTATTCACAAGATACACCACCTTTAGAATATGCTAACTTGTTACGTGAAAATTAAAATTTTCGTATATTTAGTATGCAAATTGCTATCTAAATTTATGGAAGGTGTCAAGGATTGTTAGGGGGCGCAAGTCCCTCCTCTAATTTAAAAAGTTTTCATCGTTTTCTAGACTTGCACAGAAATAATTTCCTAGTTAGTATATTAGAAACAATCATAATTTTCTCGGTAAGATTAAGTATCGAATCCTAGGAAACTCTGAGTCCTAGTCCAATTCACCAAGTTGTAATCTGCTTAACTGAATTCAGTCTAATTAATAATTTTTTACTTTATTTCTACTTCTAAAATATGGGGAATTTCTGGATTTTTGAAAACAAAAAAATAAACAAGCAATTAACCTAAAACTTCTAAAGTAATTTAATTAAGATCTTGTCATTTTTCGGTGAATCTAATAGTAACTTGTAATAATTAAACATCTATCTAAAGTTAATTATTAATTCACTAGTAAGCTAAATCTGTTTTAATTCAACTAAGGATGACATCAGGTATTTTTCAAACACGATAACTACGTCTAAGCAATTCTAGGCTGGCTAGATAAATTAAAAATCCTAGAATTAATAACTATTCAGTTTTGGTTCAGATTATAAAATTATGTTTAATTAATTACTCATTAGGGAATAAACTAACTATCTTTCTTACCTTAGGGTAAGAAAGATAATTAGTTATTCAAATTAAACTAATATAATTAGTAATTTCAATAGCAACAAACTCTAAAGAAAACATAATAACTATCTAATTTTGCATTAAGAGTGATAAAGAACAACTTTAAATCAAGAACAATATTAAAACTAATAACTTACTGATAAATAATTAATCAACCGTAGCAACTCAATATGCAATTAATAGAAAAATAAATTGAAATATTACAACAACTATAAAACAAAACAAACCACGATTTTATTGATTGATTAAATAATTCGAATATTCTTACAATTGCAATAAAGAAGACAATGGGGTTATGGAGATGTCACGCCTCACCAATTCCTCTATGAAATCTTCAAGTTAATGAAAGAAAAGAAGAAAGAGAAAAACTAAACTCAAAGTTGTATATAGAATGGGATATTTTTCCTAGGGAAGTGAGGGTTTTAATAAGCTACAAAGTTATAAGATTCAATCCTAACCATCGGATCAAAATTTATATCATTATTCCGGAATATGATTATATAATTAAGGTAATATTGAAGTCATAAAGGCTGAAAAGGTAATTTTCCAATCTATCAACTTTGGACAAAGTGGCCTATCGTCTAGACCAAACTGCCTTTCGCCGGACGAACAAGGATTCCGTCCAGACCAAGTTTTGAACTCTAATTTTTGGCTCTATTTGCTCATTTTCTCAACTTTCAGCCTCCGGAAACTTCTCATTAGCCTTGAAACACTTTGATTCTTCAAATGATGGGCCAAAATCATAGAAAACATCGCCTCATCAAAGTTGCTTCGTTTTAGCCTTAAAACCATGCATTTTTCATCTTTTTACTTGAAACGGTCAATATTTCTCGTAATATCATAAATTTTCACATATTATGCGTTAATTACACTTTAAGTATTACAAATACATTGTTTTACCACTTTAATTATGTAACTTAAAAGCCCCAATCAACTCTCTTGATTTCCAATCTTTCATGTAATTCTTTCAATGAGATTTTTGCCCATTCAGCCCTTTTTACTTTAGATCCAGTATACTTTTAACTTTTACACCCTTTTGGATTAACTTTTAGACCCATATTGTTTTATTCTTAGCTCTGTCCCTTACTATAAAAAACCAAAAACATAAGTTATGAAAATGGTTTAAAGAACTCCACCTATGTATTTTACGATGCATAGTCTATCCCATGTTAGGATAAAGGAGGTGGGTTATGGTCAGTTGATGGTCAGCTATAAAAAATAGTCACACCATATGAAATAGAGCCAAATAAGAAATTTATTGGGGCATTCCCTACTCAGTAAAGTGCTACATCGGATTGAGGGTGTGGTGTTAAATTAGCAAAGGCTAGAGCATTCCCTCCGCAACGAGCTGCATCGGACCCCGGGTGTAGTGTTAAATTGGCAAAGGTACAAGCTAGGGTATTTCCCAAAAGTACGCGTTACATCGACGCCCGAATGTGGCAAAAATTAGGCACGGTTCTCACATTGGACTGGACGGGTGTGGGTAAAGAAGTCAGTCCATCAGCACAGGGTTCGTCTGACATCTTGGAATATAGGGTCCTTAATTGGAAGGCTAGCAGAAATTGAAAAAGTGATAAATAGAAGAAGATTAAGTATTTTATGTCTTTAGGAGACTAAGTGGATTGGTGAGAAAGCCAAAAAGATAGCACCGTTTAGTTATACGTTATGGTACAAGGATAAGAATAGAAATGAAGTTGACATAATCATTTCTAAGAGTTTACAGAAATATATTGTCAATGTGAGGTGAAAGGGTGATCGAATTTTGCGTATTAAGCTTGTAATTTGGGATGAGTTTATAAATGTGTTAAGTATTTATGCACCCCATGTAGGCCTAGATGAGGCTAATAAGAAGTAGTTTTGGGATGATTTAGATGAAGATGTATAAGGAATACCTCTTATCGAGAAGTTATTCATTGGAGGGAACTTAAATGGACATGTGGGTAAAAGTCGAGATGGTTTTGAGGGTGTGCACCGTGATATGATTTTGGGGATAGAAATAGTACCGGATATGTTATTTTGGATTTTGCTACAGCTTATGACTTGATGCTAGTAAATACATGGTTTAAGAAAACAGAATCACATTTGGTGATATATAGAAGCGGGACACATGCTAGCCAAATTGATTTATTTCTAAGTAGGAAAATGGATAAAAAAAAATATGTAAGGATTATAAAGTTATCCTAAGAGAAAATATTGTTACGCAATATAGACTCTTAGTTATGAATGTTTACATTCAAAGTTGGCAAAAGAAATGGGGCCAAGTTCAAGAATCTAGAATTAAGTGATAGGAGTTAAAGAGCATGAAGATAATGTTATTTAAAGACAAGGCAGTTAAAGAGGCTGATTGGGGGGCCGAAATGGATATAAATGTGATGTGGGAAAAGATAGCATAATGTGTAAAAATGATAGCTAAGGAGACACTTGGGGAATCTCGAGGAAGAGCACCCCCTCGAAAGGAATCTTGGTGGTGGACTAAAAAGGAGAAAGTAGTGGTTAAAGCAAAACACGAGAGTTATAGGGAGCTCAAAAAATATAGAGTTGATTAAACTTATAAAAGATATAAAGAAACAAAAAAGGAAGTAAAAAAAATCATCCGGGATGCAAAATCTAAAGTTCATGAGGAGCTTTTTAGAAGATTAGATACAAAAGAGGGAGAAAATGAGTTGTATAAAACTGCAAGACCGAAAGATAGGTGCATAAAAAGTGAGAATGACAAAGTTTTAGTAAAAGATGATGACATTAAACAAAGATGGAGAGATTATTTTGACAAAACTTTTTAATAGTGATCAGTTGAGTAATCTAAGTAATATTACTATTTCTTCAGAAGAGCTGAACCGCAACTTTATGTGAAGGATCAAAGAGAGTGAGGTTAAAGAGAATTTAAGAAAAATGAATATGAGAAAAAAAATAGGACCGGATGACATTCCTATTAAGGTTTGAAAAGTTATAGAGAATGTGAGGATAAAATGGTTAACAACTCTATTCAACAAAATTTGGCGTAATGGGAAAATATTTGATGAATGGAGAAATAGTACTTTAGTACCTTTATATAAAAATAAGGGTGATATACACAACTGTTCAAATTATCGTGGTATTAAATTCATGAGTCATACCATAAAACTCCGGAAGAGAGTAATTGAATATAGGTTATGGCAAAATACTATGATTTCGGAAAATCAGTTTGGGTTAATGCATGGGAGATCGACTACAGAGGCAATTTATTTATTGCGACAACTGATGGAGAGAGATAGAGCGGGGAAGAAAGGCCTAATATGGTCTTTATTGATTTGGAGAAGGCTTATGATAGAGTTCCGAGAGAGATACTTTTGACAAAAAAAACTGGTTATCCTTAAATATATAAATATTATCCAGGATATATGTATGAGGGTGTAATTACCAATGTCAAAATATGCGATGGCTTGTCGTCTAGGTTTCCTATTACAATAGGATTACATCAAGGCTCAACACTAAGTCCTTTCTTGTTCGCAATAGTAATGGACGAGCTGACAAGACACATCTAAACCGATGTGTCATGGTGCATATTATTTACTAAAGATATAATTTTGGTTGACGAGACTAGAGTGGGTATAAACGATAAATTGGAATTGTGGAAACATATTTTAGAATCCCGCGATTTTAAGTTAAGTAGCTCAAAAACTGAATATATGGAATATTGTTTCAATGGACGATGGATAGAGGATCCAATTATGGTTAATTTAGTTGGGGAGGTGGTACTTAAGATTGATCATTTTCGATATTTAGGATCAGTTTTTCAAAGCAACAGTGGGATAGAAAGAGGTGTCAATTACAAAACCCAAACAGGATGGATGAAGTGGAGAAGTGCATCCAGAGTTCTATGTGACCGTAATATACCTCTACGGTTGAAAAGAAAATTTTATAGGACCATAGTACAACCGGCTTTATTATATAGAAGTGAGTATTAAGCTACTAAGAAATAAGATGAACACAAAATGAGTGTAGTTGAGATGCGTATGTTACAGTGGATGTGTGGTAAGACTAGAAAGGAAATGATTAAAAATGAAGAGATTCGGGATAGGTTACGAGTAGCAACTATTGAAGATAAGATGAGAGAGAGCTATTTAAGATGGTTTGGACATATAAGAAATATACCAGTGAGTGCACCAGTTAGAAAGTGTGAGAGTATTGAAGTGAGAACGGATATGAAAGATAGAGGTAGACTTCTAACTACATGAATACAAGTCTTACAGAAGGACATGCGTATTACAATATTGGACAAGAAAATGGCTTTCGATAGGAATGAGTGACATCGAAAAATTCACATCAACGACCCGATGTGATATCTTATTTTGTTCTCTTTTTGGAAGATAAATAGATATATTATTAAACCAAAGAAATATATGCTTACGGGTTGAACCCGAAATACAATTAAGCTCAAAATACATACTACTCGCTCTATGAAGAGCTTAAAACTCGACAAGCCTAACCACAAATAAATAGATCGCTAAGATGCAATATGCTATACTATGAGTTAATTTAAGGTGGTCAAAAAGAGGCTTCCAAAGAAGGCTACTCTTTCGATAGGAATGTCTTATTTTGTTCCATTTAGCCTATCCCAATTTATTAGGATTTTCAAGACTTTGATGATGATGATGAAAATGGCTTAAAGATGGTAAAAACAATAGACTAATGCGTATACGAGATTTTTAATTTTTCATCATATCCCATTTTGCTTTGTTTGAAATTTTTGTGTAATACAAGGGCAAAATGGTCCAAATTGTGACAAAACAATCTATTTAATGACCTATTAAAACTTGAAGGGTTGAGTTGATAAAAATGAAAAACGACAAAATATCAAATTTCAGTTGTGTTTTTCTGATAATTGCCCTTTATTTTATTGACAAAAGCAATCTGTATTCACTACATTAAACAAACAACTATAATGCCGTAACATAACTCTTACTTTAATATATCCACGAAATAAAACTCATATTTTGGTTCAATGTGAACAAACATGTATAATCATATGATATCATTAACAATAAAATAAATACTGGCAATCAAAGGAACGACATAGATACCTACCTCTGCAGAGTTCACGTGACTTGCAACAATGAATTAGGGGGTATCGTGATCAATGAGTTTTCAACATGAAATTTGTACTAGATCTTGACTTATTCTCTCCATTCTTTTCAAGTGTTAAAGTTATAATTTTTTGAAGTGTCTATTTAAAAATTTAATGAATCATTAATTATTATTTTTTAAATGTTATTTCTATTAATTGATTAGAATGATATGTTTTAATTATTTAATAAAAAATAATAAATTAAAATATTAAATTTTTTTGACAATGAAAGTCAATTAATGATTTTGTTAATTTATATTCTCTAACTTAAATGATAATTGAAAAAGAAAGAATGGACTAATAATTGGGGGTCCACAACATGACACGCTAACTTTATAGATACATTTGTATATGGGAGATTTATACACTAAAAACCCGGTGTAATTAAATTATGGGGATAATTTTGTAATTTTATGCTACATTTTATCGATTTGACCATAAATTTGCCATCACATGTTAATAGCATATTTCCACATATATGCTATCCTTGTCTCCCATAAGAAACCTCGATCAAATATTAATGTTCTTTCAATGAATCACAATATAAACAAGGCAAGAGAGGCACAGCCTTTCTTAAAGCGTGCCTTGATACACGGAAGTGCTAGAAACAAAACTTCTAATTTGTAGCGTTTATAAAAGTATTAATTATGTATTATGATTTATACTCTGTATCTCACATGTTAAACAAAGTAACCTACTTAGTAAAATTCAAAACAAATTGTAAGACATGGACCGGTTAATTTATTTGCCGCATTTTTTAGATGATGATCACTTTGTTTGTATTTGAATGTTCTTTGGCAGATATATTACCATTTAGGATTTGTAATTTTTTTTACATTAGTCGCAATTTTAAAAAAATGGAGAAAACTTAAGCTCCGGGAACTTGGTCATATTTCAAAGGTTGAACCGGAAATTTCAATTTGCATTAGTCATATTTACAATCATCATATATTTGGTCAAGTTCTACTTCAATTGTTTTCTTATGTTGATCAGTTGCCAAGAAAGAAAGAAAGAAAAAATTGCTTGGAGAAATTTTGTATGTGGATTTGACTTCTTTACCTTGTAACTAAATTGTTTCACACCCACGTTTTCATTTGGGAAGTCCTCTCATTGAAAGAATATTTTTTTTTATGGGAATGTGCATGAATTACTGTGTTTAACAATAGTTTACTATCAGTGTTTTAAATTAATTTTTATTAAAATTAATTATAGTAAATTATGCCCAGTTAGCAATGATTTTGCCTCAAAACACATTAATTCCATATAAAAAAAATTATTGTATATTGATGAAAAAAATTCTTGGATTGAGAGCAAATTCTTTCATTTCATTCCTCTCATTATATTAAACCCAATAATTTTCAATATGTTTCAAGGCAATACTCGCCCCGTCTCATTTTAATAGGCGATCTTTTCTTTTTTATTTGTTCTATATTATAGACCAATTTTCTTATTTAAAAGATAGTCAAAATAAGTATTTTATTTATATACCCTCATTAAATACATTTTTTTTAACAAATAAGACTTTTCACATTTTTAATGAATGATATCTCAATAAAATAAGCAATAAATTTAATGTTATAACCATTCTGACTAATTTTTTCTTAATCCGAGTGAAAATTCAAATAAGCCTATTACTTTGGGACAGAGAAAATAATCATTATGCCCACATAATTGGACAAAATCATCCGCAACATTCAAATTACAAGTACCTACCATAAAATCTTCAGAGAAAATGTAATATTGTTATCTCCTACACTTCAAAGGAAAAAGCACATTAACGTGCCAGAGAAATATTTTGATTAATTGGCAGCTGTTTTGATAAAAATAGGTTTGTTAGAAATTGAACAAAAAAAAAATAAAAAAATGACATCCATTAGAATAATTAGTAAAATAATAAATATCTTCTTAATTAACTAGTCTTGTGAGTTATGAATTTGTCAAGGTCTTTTTCAATAGGCGTGAATATAATTTGTCAAACATAGCATTACCATTCTAAACCAATGTTCACGAATGTAGTGACGTGTCACTTTATATTTTTGTGGAATCTATCGAATATACAGACAAAATTGACGGCAGATAAATACATTAAAGTTATATTGGGAGGGTCACTTTTGTTGACAAAAAAATCAAAATTATTTTCCATCTTCAAATCATTTGCTTTATATTTTTCCTCGGATTCATCGGGGGAAAATCATGTGGTATGAAAATATATATGCTCATTGGTCATAAGTACATACATACCCTTTTTCCATATTTCGTCTCTCCAAAAAGTTGTATACTTTAAATTCCATATGAGTACACATTGTGTGTGGAAATGGCAACAACTCAGGTTGTCGGCCTTATCACAATAACTTTGTTTCATGACTATTCTTTTCCTTCAATTTTTAGTGTGACAAAATTTAAAAAGCGTAAAAACTTTTGTAGTTTTTAATGCTTTTTAAAGTGGCAATCCTTATTTCTGTTTAATAATGTTTTCCATGATTTTGGTCAAAAGATTGTCAAATCTGTTCTCCCTATGGGCGGATCTAACATCGCCGTAAATTAAAGAATTTTACCTAATTCAATTATCCGTGGGCAGATACTTAACTTTTGTTTTTGTGAAATATTTATCTCCTTTTTCCGGTCTAATTGTTGTTTCGCATGCACCTCGCTTTTTGGTTCCGTGATATTTTGGCCTTTAGCAAGCAACCTAAATGCAATGTGACTAGTCGTAATTAATTAGTCTAACAAATGATTATTAGGATTGATTATGTCCTTCTTGTGAATATATTCGAATAGCATGTTTGCATTAGTCCACAAATTTGCTCGCTCTTTGTTATGGTCAGAAACGTAATTAGTTGCTTGATCATTGTATTTCACAAAAGGCACTTGCGATAAGCTAGTGCGTTAAAATCTTAATACATGATCAGTACGAAATTGTTGATAGTAATTTACATATTGTTGAATAAAATAATAAATAATATAATGTGCATCATTTAATAATTTAAATTTTTAGATAAGATGGTTACACACCTTCTAATATGGTATCAGAGTAGGCCGAGATACTAAGTTCGAATCTCATCACTACCTAATTAAAAAATTAAATTGCACTTATGAGGTAAAAATAATTTATAAGTGAGAGGACGTACTGAATAAAATAATAAATAATATAATGCGATTCTACCTATTTGTTTAAGATTTTATGTGAAATAGTTGCATACCTTCTGACACCTATGGTAAGCAAACTTCAATCGGATGAAATTTTCAATGTGTAGAAATTTGTGGAAAATGCATGATCCCTACATTAATACAAGTAAATGTTGTAAACTCGTAACATTAGAATTTTCCACGATAAGTAGGCTCTAATAAAGCATCAGAGACGTTAAAAAACAAAATGAACAAAGAATAAAAATATTCTTAAGATTTAGACACACCAAGTATTATTAAATTCTTCTTGTTAAAAGTATTTTTAAAAGGTAATTTAAAAGCGGGCACAATAATAATATTTGATAAAAAAATGTTTAAAACTTATTTTGATAAATAGTGTGGTGTTTGATAAATTAGTATTTTTTTATTGTATACAGACAAAAGTAAGTTTGTATTGGGAATAAAAAAATGTAATTAAGGTTATTTTAGCAATTAATAATAGAAAAAGTAGAAATAATTTTTAAAATCAACCATTGGATTGCTTCTAAAACTATCATTAAAAAACTAAAAACAAATTCTAAAAATAAGTACTTTAATATTTTACTAAATACTATTGATATATAATTTCTAAAAAAAATAAAATCAATTTAGAAACAAATATTCCAAAAGGGGCCTTGGTCCAATCTTTAGAAGCCATATTACATGGATGGTTTGTTAAGATTGAACATTGCCATTATATGATTAGATCATTGCTAATTTATTATTTTACTAGTGCCCAATCGGAATTTATGTTGGGTCTATTGTCGGTTGCAAATTGTAATTAATTATTCATGTAGGGAGAGAAATGGGCAACGCATGCTAACATTTTAATAGTAAAGCATGATAGAGTTGGTGAGTGGATAAACACAAGGCTTATGTCATTTATATATTTAGTCGATGGGAATAATAATTTAATAAAAATATACTCTCTCCGTTTCGAAATAAGTATCACTTTGTATCTATAAATAAGAATAAAAAAATAATTAAATAATTTAAATTTTAGCAAAAAAATATATGCAAATTACCTTGGTCTTTCTTGTTCTATTACTTGACCCTCTTTTTTGCCTGGTATCATTAAATATTTGTGTTTTTGGGAATGGTTAGAATATTTAATTAAAATAAGATAGGTAGAATTGAAAATAGAGCAATAAATTTTTTCTTAATTTTTTAAAGTGACACTTATTTTGAAAGAAATTTTTTTATCTAAAGCGACACGTATTTTAAAACGAAGGAAGAATATGCACGTTTATTGAATAAGTGTACTCCGGCCAAGAGGCTGAGCCAATATTAGAACTTGAAAGTCCCGAAAGTAGTAAAATTAATAAATTGATTAGAAATTTATTAGATAGGTCCAAAGACACATATGAAAAACTATTATATTAAAACATAATAAATTTAATGAATTTTTTAGAATCACGAGAGGTACTATAGCCTCTCAACAAACCTTCGGCTTTGCTCTTAACTGCATTCATACCAAGTTGATAGACCACTTCATATATGTAATGTATGGTTGATAGGGATAAAACCGTAGCCTCTAAAATTATAGCCAAAATAAATTCCAGCATATTATATTTTGCAGGAGCCAAAAAGCCTTGGCGTCCGAACATTTTTCTTTAATCTCATTCGCTATATATAGCAGATCACATCACGGTAACTGAAGACGTATAATTTTTAGTCATATATTTACTAAGGCAACGGAGGGCGTCTGGTGGGAATCATTCAAACCCTTCTAGACGTGCTACTTGTTCGAGGTTATAAAAAGTGTGTTGTGTCCAATTAGGAATATTCAGGAGATCACCGATACACCTCGAACCACCTCAAAGATAATATAAAAGGTCCAACCACGCACCTTTGAGGAAATTTAAAAAACACAACACCCTTTAAAAAAGAAAGGGTCAAATTACAAATTGAACCAATCTGCAGCTATATCGATAGTCATACATCATGATGCAAAATCAAAGTGTATATATATAATAATAATAAAAAGTATCATAAATATAAAGTAGAAATAACATCCTTATTTTATCATCACCTTATGATATTACTATTAAAAATGATACTAATTAGATTTGGATGGAAAGATAACATATACTTAAGAGTGCTTATTCTATTTCCTTTAATTCTTGTCAGCAATCATTAATTATTATTGGTAGTACTCAACAAATAGTTATTTTTTATAGCATGCTTAAAAGAATGGGTAAATTCACTTTGCCCCCGATGTTTCTAATAATTTCGGTATACCCCCAAATATTTTAAAAATTACATACTGCCCCATTTAGAAATTAGTTTTGGTCATTATGTTAAAAAACCATCTTATCCTCACCTAATTTTACTTACTTTAACTATTAATTATCTTTTCATGACCATATTACATTTTTCATATAGCTGTATATATTTAGAATTTTTTGTTTCACGTATAATAAAATACAACCAATTTCCATTAAGTTTTAATCATAGTTGTATTGCATAGCAATATGAGATAACAATTAACTAAACAAAAAAAAAATCGAATTCTAAATTTCATAAAAATATAAATTTTGAAATATAATTAATGTCCTCACAATTGTGTGTATTTATTGTTAGAGGGCATATTTCAAAAAAGGTGTTGGTGAGCTCCCCTGTCATCAGGTCACCAACTTTCTTTACCTTTCGGCAATGGGCAAGCGTCTATTTTTGGAATTTAATTTGTGTATCATGACATCCAAGTTTACACTCACTTTCCCCAAAAGTTCAATGAGGTAATATGCAATTTTGGGACCTCAGGGATTTTTCTGAAAGAGTTAAAAACCTCATGGGGTCAAACTGTAACATAAAGAATTTGATGTTTCCCTTTTTTAATGAAGTTGACTATTCGTATGTGGACACTTCAAAAAAAAAAATGATTACATTGACTTTCTTTTATAGCCTTCTTTATCTCCCACTTTTTTTTTGAGGATGAATGCATGTTCTAACTTGTTGTCATAACTTATCCATCTGGTTGCGTTTTGTTGAAGGATTAGATAGTTCCTTTCTAAAAGCAATATGCTTTGTCCCCATTTACTAATCAAGATATAATAATTTTACCACAAAATAGAATGATGCTTAAAATTGCGAAAAACAATGACGGTCAATTTATCCCAGTAGTATAAAAAATTATTCTACATATCAGCTAATGGACAACCATCAAATTAGTGTTGGCAATCATAAGATACACCACCCCTGAAACTAAAACTTAAAATATGCCAACTCGTGACAAGAAAATCACAAAGTTTTGGATCTTTGGGTTCATTATTGATTAATATATATATATACATACTCATTAACAAATCCTTGGTTTCGTCTATATATATATATATATGTATACACACACACACACAAACATACATACAGACAGACAGATGGAGCCAAGATTTGTTAATGAGCATTAATCCCTCCTCACAATCTTTAAAACTATCTTAATTATCTATATTTAATTTAATTTTTTATGTGATTTTATCCCATCCAGCCCTAAAAACTTTAGATCCAATAATATTTTTGTTAATTTTTCCAACCGTCTTGTGTTATTCCTAGCTACGTCCCTCCTATAGGAAACCAAAAGTATAAGTTAAGAAAATGGCTTAAAGATGTTAGGGGAAAAAAAAAGCACAAGTGTGTACATGTTAGTAAATTGTTGAGCAATCTCTAATATGTAACTTTTCTGTAATTATAGCAAGTAGACATTCCTTTTTTGTTGCGTGTTGATCTTTTCTATCTGAAGTACATTGTTTATTTTTTGAGCAATTATTAAAAAGAGGCTGAAAAGGTCGACCATTTATCAATTTAGTACTTTTATTACAATCTTTTTGATGACTTGTTGAAACTCGAGGGTAAAATTGATAAAAATGAAAAACTTGGGACTAAATCATCATGCCAAATCTGAGATGTGTTTTTAATAACTGCTCTTTATTTTAGGGCAATTCTAAAGTTACTGTACAAATGGGAAATATATCACATTAGTTCAGGCACCACACCATCAAAAATAATTTTATTTAATGGGTACTATGAATCAAATATAATAATTAATTTTTACTTCAAGCACCACTAATTTACTATTGGCATCACAATAATCAATTACCAAAATACTTTTTTCCTTCAATCAATCAAATACTTTATCTTCTTCATCTTCATCTTCATCTTCTTCATATTCATCTTCTTCTTCTTCTTCTTTTTTTTATTATATTTTCTTTATTTTATCCATCCCTATTTTACTCTTCATGCCCATCTTCATATTTATCATATTTTCTCTCATTACATAATCATCTTACACATAAAATTTATTTCACCATTTTTTGCCTTACTAATCTCCACAAAATTGAACCATAAAATCTAGTAAGGCATTATTATTTGAGTCTGTAAAATACAATTGAAGATCAAATGAACCAATCTCCTGAATATATTGAGTTTTCTTCCCAACATAGGGATTCAAATGTAAAATTTTTAAGTTTGATCATCATGTGATACGTTCGACCTCATAGAGATTGGTACTAGGGTACATTCGACCTCAGATTGGTTGAATGACACATTCGATCATCTGTAGGTCGAATGTAGCTTATGACATTCGACACCTTCATGGTCGAATGTCTTATAGGACATTTGACTAGCTGATGGTTGAATGTAAGCTATTCGGAGATGGTGGCAGTAGCCGATATGTGGTGTAGTGCAGTACAGTGCGATGGTGGTGTAATTTGAATTCATTTAATTGAATTTTTTATAATTGATGCAATTGAAATTATTGAATGATTAGGGTTGAATATTTTGAATTTAATTTAATTTTTGATTCGAATGTGCTACAAATAGCCAGTGCAATGGCGGTGGTGGTGGTGTGTGTGATGCGGTGCAGTGGTGGTGGTGGTGCAATTGGTGGCTGGTAATGATGAGAAGGTGAGTGACAGACGACTTAGAAAAATAGAAAGAGAGAGGTGCGGAGGGGATAGGAGGAAGAAGAGTAACATGGGGTCTACCGTTAGGAAGAGGGAGAAGGAGAGGGAAATTGCGAGATTTTGTGAAATTTATTTATAAAGGACAATTATATAACTTCCCATATTATTTAGAAATAGATTAAATTATATTTGATGTTTTAAATGTGTGGTAACTTTAGTATTTTTTTATAATGCCTTAAGTAATTTCTTATTCAATTTGTATATGCTACTTTTAGTCATTTATGTGCCTTTAGAATTACTCTTATTTTATTGACAAAAGTTACCTTCAATTAAATATTTGCCAATCATTTTCCCCTAAATACGCATTTGGCCATCCGTATTCCACACAGTATTAAACAAACAGCTATAATCCGCCAATGTAACTCTGACTTTAATATATATATATATCTGAAAAAAACACACATACTCTAGTTAAATGTGAACAAGCATGCATAATCATATGATATCATTAAAGATTAAAATAAATGCTAGTAATCAAAGGAATGACATAGATACCTACCTCTGCAGAGGTCACGTGACTTGCAACAATGAATTTGGGGGGATGGTGACTAATGATTTTTCATCATGAAATCTGTACTAGGTCTCGTGTGACCTAATAATTGGGGATATGCTAACTTTACCAGACCACATTCATCAATATTCCACACTTGTCCCCTTCACCCTGAGAAACCAAAGTCATTATTAATGTGCTTTGAATAAAATCATTATCATTACAAAAACAAGGCACGAAACACACTGCGCCTTTCTTAAAGCATGGCTTGATCCCCGGAAGTAAATTGTAAAGTATCCCCTCCCTTTTTGTTTAATTGTCGCTTTAATTTTTTTTCATTTCTTTTTATTTATTTAGAAAATTAATGAATCAATAATTAATTACTATTTTTTTTGTATTTTATTCATATTAACTGCTTAGAGTGACATATGTTTGAGTATTTAATAAATGGTGCTAAATTAAAATATTATTTGATTTTTTACAATTGAGGTCAATTAATAATTTTATTAATTTTTGTATTATAACATAAAATGATAATTAAAAGGGAATGGAGGAAGTACTAACCTACAACTTTTCTATTTTTTTTGTCCTAAATTATATCAAGAAAGGGCAATCAATGTTGTTGGAATGCGAAAAATTTTCACCCCCTTTTTAAATTTTCTAAATATAAAAATAGTTCTTGTTGATATAAAGGCACATTATTCCCTCCGTTTCATATTAAGTGTCATTCTAGAAAAAAAAATATATTGAACCAAATTATTCAAAAATCGCTTTGATTATGAAATGATTAGATAATTAATTTAATTAAGTGCTCATTTTTTTTTACTAATAAGTTTGATTGAGTGTATTAAGATTGATTGAAGTATATGAGCATGTGTTGAGTTGAAAGTGAACATTTTTCAACAAGGGTTGTCAACAGATAGCCATAGGTGTCGACAGATATAAAAATATCAGGGAACTTTTAATTGCCTGTCAATATACCTGTCCCATGAACAACTGTCGACAGAGGTACTATATGTCTGAACAAATGTATGTAAAGGTACCTATAACGGTCATATTTAATCAAGAATAATTTTGTCTATTTGGCCTAATAATGGCTGTAAACGGCTAGTTGATCGTCAAGTCTTATAAATAGAGGTTCAATTGAATGTTTATTATCATCCAATCATAAAGAATAATCAAGAAAATTATTCCCCCAATCATTCAAGAAAGAGAAAACTAAAAAATCCACTTTTATTATCATTGAGCAATTGAACAGCAATATAGTCACACTAAGTCTCAATTTCCATTTCATTATAATGTGTTAGACATCTTCAAAGTATTCTTAATCTTTATAATCATGTATCTTTGAGAGAAGAGATTAAAGTTGTAATATTTCATTTCCAAACTTTGTGCTTCTTTGTGAGTTGGTTGTAAGGGTATACTTCAAGACTTGAAGGGCAAATAGAGTGATTAATCATTTGATGTAATTATTTCGTTAGTGGTAATGGAATCTCAAGCGGTTTGATGAGAGAGAGTAGACGAAAGAGATTGTAGGATATTTGGCCGGACCACTATAAAAATCTCGTTTGCAATTTCTCTTCCCTTATCTTTATTTAATTTATTGCATTATTTTATTATGCACATTTTATTTTAATAGCATTCACTATTTATTGTAAGCTATCATTATTTTTTACATAACCAAGGTTACTTAATAGTCTTCTTAGTCTTTGTGCTGCAACCTTAAACGACACTTAATATGAAACAAATCGAGTATCAAATAAGGGTATGTTGGCAAAATATTTTCTTAGCTTAATTTTTAAATAGTAAAATAGACTATAATTTTGGACAAATTAAAATATAAAGTGAGACTATTGAAATGGAACAAAGGGAGTAACCTATCTACTATTGAAATAGGACAGACAGAGGGAGTAATTATATCTTTCCTATTCAAAATTACTATAAAAAAATATTTTACTAACATGCCATCATTTAATGCATTTTTATTAACAACTAATCCCTCTGTCTATGAATTATTAGATTGCTTGAATTGACACTTAATTTTAGGTTATTTTAAATCTAAAATTTGAATTGAAGATAAATGTTCAAAATTTCTCCTATTAATCTTTGACTTGACTTTTTACCCCTAGTAATTGAAAACGACACTAATGGTAATCCACTTTATTATGTAATAATTGTATTTCTTAATAGGGAAACGTCCAATTGATTTTGAACGCTCCAATTTAGAAATTGTACAAATTATTTGAGGACAGAGTATAATATTTTTATATTTCCAACAAGTACATATTAATTAGTGATTTGATTATGTTTACCAAAAAAAATTTAATTTGTAGAAAAGCCAAAGAAGCTATCTTTTAGATTGTAGGGATTGGTAAACAAAGTAACATAGTAAAATACGAGATGGAAAAATAATACTGTAGGGCATGGACGAGGTTAATACGATATTTTCGTAAGGTTAATAAGATATTTTCGTAAAAGAGTATGTTCAGAAATTCGGCATGATATTTAAATAATATTATAAACTCATGTTTTATATTTGTATCTTATTTTAGTATAGTTATTTTCCAATTTGACCGTGAAAACATGGTTTCAAAACTTGAACATGTCATATATGTGATAAGTAAAAAATACGAGTGTTTTTATTTAATTTATATTAATTCGGATTTCGGATGTATTTAATAATATATGTTCGGGTACTTGAAGACAATAGCCTTGCTTGTGCAAAGCTCTACTTAAAACCAAAGAATAGTGTTTGTTAGCACAAATAAAAATTATATTTTTTTTATTTAAAAACATTAAAATTATATTTTTGTTTTAGTATATAATTGGATACTTTTTCAAAAAAATATATTTTTCACTAAGTTTACACTGTTGCTAAATAACTTTCAATTCAAGAATGTGTATTTTATTTTAATTCACGCCAAACATACCTATAATAATTATTAGTAATACTTAAAAGTATATTTATTTTATATTTAATACAAAAATATATTCCTCTATTTTTAAAATGCGACCAACCAAACCCAATTTTAGAGAACATGTATAATATTTTAGTTCACTATCCTTCACTAAATACTCAAAACACATTACCATAATTAATAAGAATAAAAGTAGGAAAAAAAAGTAACTAATGATACATTGATTTTCTAAATGGTAATTTAAAAAGGAATGAAAAAAAAAATTTCTAAATTGACAGGAGTATATACATGGCATTCTTTGGGAAAAGAAAAAAAAAATTGATTGAAAAAGAAGAAAATGCTCAAAATTGATTGAAAAAGAAGAAAATGCTCAAGAGTGTCCAGAGTGTGTATACTTTGTTCTCATTCATTGCTCAAGAGCTTCCATAGTATAAAGTTAAAAGAAAATTAATTTAAAAGATTGTTACAATTGAAATTGCAGAGAGGAGATGTGCAAATTGTAGGTCAATGAAACACAAATAATGAAATCCTACACAAACAAACAAACAAAATAAATTACCATTATTGAGAACATACAAAACTTTGTTCTTTGCTTCCCCCCGCAACTTGATTTCCCAAGGAAATTAAGTAAAAAATAATAAGGGAAACCACTTTTTTTTTTTTTTTTTGAGTTACTCATACAAAGCTTGTCCCCTCACAAGCACATAAAGGCCAAGAGAAACCCCCAACATATCAAACAAAAGTGCCCCTATCTTTTCCGAAACCTTATCTAGAAACATAAGCTTGACCCACCACAAAATTTACCAACCCCATGTCGCCATTTTCGGTCCCTTATTCTTTGCTTATGAGGCCGCGGATTTTTGTGGTTGGTTATTGTGGGACGAGAAGGGGAAGAATTTGGGCCTTGAGAGTGGGAAAGGGGCAGGTTTGGATGTTGAGTCGGCAACTTTGTTTGAGGCAGATGCGGAGCCAGTGGCAGCTGATGATGTGGCGGTAACAGGGGTTGAACTGGTGCGTTTACAAGAGGGGCACATGGTGAGAGTGGTGGCTGGGAGTTGCATGTTATACGGGTTAGAAGATTTTAAGGCCCGAAGTTCTTGTAGCTCTTTGTGTAACCTTCTATTCTCTTGGGTTAGAGTCTCGCAACATCTCTTTAGGTACTCACAATCAACCTCCGTTTGCTTCAACTTGGTTCTGCAAATTAACAAAAACTTTTACCGGGATAATTTTTTTCATTGTACATGACATGGGCGCTATGGGAGGAACATCAGGGCGATGATGGCCTATGCTAAGGTTTAGCATAGACATCATGTATTAAAAATTAACAAAACAAAAGCACCATGATTGATAAAACAACTATGTGTAATATTATTATTGAACTTTTTGAAAGTCAATAAAATCTATATTTATACTCCTTTCGACCACAAATAATTAATACATATTCTTTAAATGTTCTAATTAATTTTAGATAGAATAAGAAGAAAAAAAAACATATGGCGATAATTTGGCCATTTCTACTCTATTTTAAATTTAAATAGTTAGTATTTTTTTATTTCACTTAAAAATAATATGTTGAATCAAATGATGCAATTGTTTATGAACGAAATAAATACGGTATAAGATTCTGTCAACCTTAGGGATTGTGGTTGTCACTTAGTAGATTTGGAAAAAAAATTCAAAAATAATAATTCAAACATTAGTCAAATCTAACAAATTTTTGCAGAAGATTGCATTGAAAAGAGAATTTCCACTCCTTGAGATTTAAAGATCACAACAATTACAATTAGTCCAAGCCTGGAAATTAATTGACTTTGACAAAAAAATTTAAAACCCAATAGAAACGATCATGAGTTAACGAGGCAATTGAATGAATCACAATTCTATTGGAGTCCAAGTCTATAATTCAAAATAACCATAAATGAAAATTGGTCAAACACCCAACAAAACGTCAGAATGAATTGAACATATATAGCAATAAATGATACGTTTGAAGAAGTTACAAGCTACCTCTAACTACACGAAGACTTCCTATCATAAAAAGACGTGACACTATATGTACATTTATATATTTATTATTATATTATTATTACTATAGATAGATAGATACAAGTATGCACATTAATTTCATTACTAAAACGGGTAAAGGTAGATCCGTTCAAACGGCTAAAATATGAACCCATGAACATAAAAGGGGTGGTGTCTGATTAGAAAAAAATGATATTGGTGAGGGAGGTAAAATACAAATTACAAAAAAAAAAAAAATTTTATACATAATTATAAAAATATTATTATAATTTTTTATTACAAAATTTTATTTCTGTGACTTGTACTTTGTCTCGAACACTTTTTTTAGGCAGATACCACCCCTCCATGAACATCCCTACCTTCGTGCACTATAGGATTGAGCTTAATTATTAAATCAAACCAAAAATTAATTCACACACCGTTTGATTATGTATCCATACATAAAATATGCTACAATCTGAAATTGTAAAGCGCCACATCAATAGAAAATGCTTTGGATTGAAAAATGAGATAAAGGAATTTTCTATAGCATGCGCGCAGATAAGTATAATTACAATAGCATTTAGAAGATTAGGGAATGTACCGTGCTCTTCGATTTTGAAACCAGACCTCGACTTGGCGAGGCCGGAGATTGAGCTGCTTAGCTAGTGCCTGCTTTTGTTTCTGCATTTCACATCATTATAGAAACAAGATTAAAACAAGGAATACAATAAAAGTTTACATAAACATCTATATATTGAGACATATATATCTGGACCAGGAATAAACCATCCTGGATGTTTTCCTTTTCCATTTCAAAATTTCTATTATTAAGACACATTCACCGTTCGTCCAACTTCTTTTTTTACAAATATTAAAAAAAATAAATTAATATTATTGAAATTCAAAATATTTTTTCTCCTACAATGCTCCTAATTAATGTTATTATTTTGCACAGCTTATAATGAATAACTAAATAATTATAATAAATGAGGGCAATTTAGCAAGGTAACTTTTCAAGATAAATTACACTTTGCCCCATGATATTTCTGACATTCAGATTGCTCCCAAAGGTTTCAGAAATTACACTTTGCCCCCACTTATAATCTAGATTAAATTTTGTTGTGTAAGGATCGTATTACAATTATTTAATTTCCTAATTTTATTAATTTAGAACTTCAATATTAAAAAAAATCACTTTATTAAAAATATATTATATTTATAAACAATAATTTTTATAACAAAAAATTATACAAAAAATATTATTTAAAAAATATTTTAATAAATTTTTGAATGTTTATTATAAATAATTTTACTTTACTTTGACTCTAAAAATTTTGAGAATAGACTGCAATGGTCACCAAACCTCGTGAGGGCGAAATGTAATTTACCCTAAATTTTAATCAAGGTAGTAGTGATTTTTGTACTGAAAAGTAAAACTAACATGTATGATTTTGAAGCATCACAAGAAAAAAAAGAATAAATAAAATTAGTGCCTAAATTATGAAGCAAGTACATCCTGTATAAAAAAGCATTATATATATTAATTATTAAGAGCGTCCTATTTATTATTTTATTATTTTTTATATTAAGTAACCATCCCTCTGAAAATTTAACAATGAAGAAGATGCGCATTATAATTATTTTTTATAACCCAAAATAAGTATAATTCCACTTAAACTGGGTGGAACTAAACCGACTTTGATACCGTATTAAGAAATATTTTACTAAATTTCATAACAATTAATACGATTGAAGGGAGAAATGTGTACCGGATTAAGGGTATTGTGTTCTTTGAAGCTCTCTTCAAGAAAAGCAGCTTGATCTTTAGACAGCCTGAGTTTTTTTCTGGTGTGGCCGTTCTCATCTTCCTCGCTAGCCCGAGACGACGTGGTTCTCTCCCCGTGATGTTCTCCTCCTCCTCCTCCGGTTGCAGCTTCGGCCCACTCTCTCTTTTCTTCCTCCGCTCCTCCTCCGAAAATGCAGAAATCCACCTGAAAAGCAGACGCCACGCTGTTGGGTGACGAAACAGATTCCCCCTCTTCACCTGCTGCCCGAACCCGGCTCACGTCAAATCCCCTCGCCGCCGCACCCGGCAAACCCCCTTCCCAACTACCTGCCAAATCTACAATTTTAGCCCAAGGAAATGTTGAGAGTCGATTTAATTCGTCAATTTCTTATATGCGTGAACGCTAGAAAATAAATGGATTTGTGAACCAAAAGCTCCATTTTGCAATTTGTCACTCAGTATTTTATTTTTTATGGTGCGAACCGGTTCGTAACACAACAGAACAGATGTTTATCTCTCTCTTTCTCTCTCTCTATATATATATATATATATATGTATGCACATATATATATATACGTCTGTTACCGTAACTAAATGTGTAAATGTACCTGTGTTAGCGGTTTCACGAGGAGACCAACGAGGGAGGAGATCAAGGCTTAGACGAGGAGAATCAATCAAGACCGTCGGATCACCATCTGATCTCGAGCCCTCACGAGGGTGGTGTCTCTCATTGGATTTAACCCCCAAAGCCAAGGCCAAATCGGTACTTTTGTTGTGCCGTGTGGATGATGACGTGGCAGCCGCAGAAGCACAGCCGCTGCCTCCTCCTCCTAAGGTTAAGCCAAGCTCCATCTCACGGGAGGCAGGATACCCAGAAAGAGAGAGAGAGAGAGAGAGAGGAGATTTCAGGAGGAAGGGAGCAGAAAAGATTGCAGCTTTATAGAGATCCCATTCAATTTGTTGAATATATTTATTAGTATTTGTCCTTAGTAAAAGGAAAAAAGTAAGTTAATAGCTAGGGAGGGTAGGAGTTGACCCAATAGTCTTCACCTCTATGAAATTTCTGACTTCCACTCCATTTTTAATTTTGCAATATAACCGTATTAAGATTTATTAATATTAATAGTCCAACTGTTCACAAATATTTTTTCTTTTTTAATACATATTTCAATTGATATATAAATTTTAGGGCTTATTATTATTTTTTTAATAAATTATTAGTACCTAAAATAAGACAAAAATCTATAACTACATGGATCTCATTGTACATTATTTCAAATTAAAAATCTTGCTTTGAAGGAAAAGAGAGAGATCTGAGTTTTTTACCTTTTCTATTTTCTTTTTGAGCAAGTATTTTTGGATTATATATATATATATATATAACAGGTTTTATCATAATCCGAGTCAACTCGGAGTTTCTTCCGGGGGCAAATTATCAGCTGAACACAAACCTCAAGGTGATAAACTATAATTCTTGGAAGTTGATGAGGGTAAATTGAAACTGTCGAAAACCTTTTGTGGGGTTAAAGTGCATGGCCTATTTAAGGACCCTATTCTACTCCACTTTCTTTGGTGGCGCGTGAATTACAAACAGTGCCACATCATTGGGTGCATTAGCAAGAGGGGTGCTGGAATGTGTGCCGTCCTATGATTACATCAGGTGCAGTCGAAACAACAATTAAAATATATAATTCATTCTTATATTATATTTAAAAATATAAATTTAATATTTTTGTTTAAAAATTAAATTATTATATTTTAATATTTTTTTTAAAAAAATTTATAATACCCATTATTAGTGGATATAGGAATGAGATAAAAGAGGGACCAACATGGAGCCTCATTGTTTTCTTATCATAGCATGGTCCACACCTACCCCAAAATTAACCACACTCGAAACCAATTATGTGCATACATACCGATTCACACCAATCAATATGGGTTGAGACAAAATTAAATGCACAATTGTATTTGAGATTTCAAGGGGGACATTCAGTGGAACCATCTGTGCATATATGTTAGACTTGCCACCCGAGTTGGTTCGAGTGGAATGCACTCAGCTGTTTTTGTTGACATATCAAGTTCGAATTTCAATAAATGTAACAATCTTATATTAAGATCTGGGGTTTGAATCTCGACCACGACTCTCAACCGTAACTCGGAGGATTAGTCCTAGGTCGCAAAAATAACTGAAAAAGTATATTCTACCTTAGTTCTTTTTGCGACATAGGACTAATCCTATATATATATATATATGTTAGAGTTACCAACTTTATAAACTTTTTCTCACATATATATTATCTATGGTTAGGGATAAAGAAGTATTAAGTTAGCATGCAAGTGGAGTCCAAAATAAAAAATGGGTGAAGGGTCTAATGTTGTAAAAAATTAAGGGTTAATTATCATTTACTAGACCAACATTTCATTCGTTACCCAATTAGTACGTCAATTTTTCAATTCTATCAATTAGTACACTAACATGTAAATAAATTTTCAATTAGTACACATTTAATTTTTTCCGTCCAACTTGAACGGAATCGTCTGCGTGCATTGCACATGCATGCATATTTTTATTTTACCCATTTGATTTTGAATGTTTACACTTTTAGCCCCACAATTTGAATGATAATTTCTATTTTAGCCCCACAATTCGAATGATAATTTCTATTTAACCCCTTTAATTTTAATTTTATACTTTTGGTCTCATATGTAAAATAACACACATATATATACTTAATATATATTATATTTTGAACTCTTTTATTTTAATTTAATTCTCACACTTTTGATTACACATTTTAAATAACTCGCATATATGTAATTATTATTACAATTAAATTTAATATTACAATTTCCTCTTAATTGAAGTATGTTTTAATTCCTTCAATTGCTATAATTCAACCCAAAAGTGATAATAATAATCTCACTAAACCTAGAGAACTAATTACTTAATCAGATGATTGGCATTTCTCCCTGAAATGTATTTCCATTCTTTGTAGACTCGTCCATTAATTTAAGGTTGGCTATTTTAGAATTTTAAGGTATACAAGGTTTATCATGGCCACTTTTGTACATTCTGTTGCTTCCTGTACATCAAACTTATTACAGAATTATCCCAAGGTTAAAAAATATATATAGTTTCAATTGTGAAAATAATTTCTTAATAACGAAATGCAACACAAAAACAACCATCAAAGAAATATTAGTTGCATTTTCCCCCTAAAAATATAATCGCTGCTACAATTTTTCGTGTTCTGTATACTAATAGAAATTTTATAGTTCCACATTCTTTTTACTTCCTTAATGGATCAATAAATATAAAAGCATATTTTTCCGCTTCTACGCTAAAACATAAGACTTCAGTCAGCCAACAGGAATAACGAAAATAGTTCAATAAAATTTTCTACATAACTTAATTAGCACAGATAAAAACATAAATTTACTCGCACAAATACTTCAAATTTCACCAAGATCTATTTTATAAAATAAATTAATGACATGAAAAAATGATTCATTAAGAGAAACATTTTCCCCATTTTTCTTTAAAACGAATGAATTCCTATTTCAATTGCTGAGTTGCACTTGGAAAAAACATGTGATTAGCACACCGTCCATTAAAATGTAATTTAAAAACATGTGATTAGTACACCACCGTTGATTGGTCTTTAAAAGTTATTTATTTAGGACGTTAAAACTGTGCATTTATGTTACTAAAGTGTAATTAATGCATAATATATGAAAAATTGTGA